>BGNK01001119.1:89915-167429 GCA_003297005.1 Symbiodinium sp. clade A Y106 | reverse complement strand
CAAATCTGATGAGAAGCAGATGTTACAAAACAGCTCGTATCCTACATGTTTCACCGCAGGATGCGCAGAGACATCCACGAGCAAAAGGCAACACGGGTTGCTGACCGAGGTGCTGCTGAACATGTGTTTCCACGCCTGCAATCACCCTTAACCCTAAAGCCTGAACCAAATTCTATAAGGAACCCCTTGCCCAGTTTGGGTAATAATACCACCTTAGACATAGATGGGGTAATTGGTTATTCCTATACTTGTATTGATAATGGGGAAGTAGTAGTGATATAATGGGTGGAGTGTAGGGGGAGTATAGGAATAATCGTCTAATGGGTTGACTGGTGGTATTATTACCCAAACTGGGCGAGGATGGTCCTAACTGTTTCCGATAATAGGGGACCTTACTATAGTACCTTAAATAGTAGGATCCTTATTGCAAGGACCCCAAAATAAGGTACCCACCCGAATTTTCGAAAGCTCCTAAACCCTAAACCCTTTATGGAACCCTTAAGGGATCCTTTTAAAGGTACCCTTAATTTTCGGAGACTCCCTAAACCCTAAACCCTCAACACCCGAACCGGAGTTTGCCTGCAAACCGCACACCAGGTGAAAGCCGTGAAGTTCGTCACCGAAGACGCGACGACGGACGAAGCCAAGGCTAGGCGGGTAGGTACTATAGGGGCCAAAGTAGTTACCAGCATGTTTTTGGGGGTTCCTTATTATAGCTATAGTACAATGGCCTCCAAACCCTATTCAAATTATTGAAGGCCCCTATATTCGATAGCAAAGATAGACAGACATGCATACATGCACGCGGGCATGCATGGATGTAAGTGTCTATGTGTGCATGTTTGTATGTCTGTATGTGCTTCTGTACGTATGTACTTATGTACGTATGCACTCATGTATTCATTTTGTGTTCATGTACTGATCTCTAAATCCCAAGCCTTCTGCTGACGTGCCAACTCTACGCCTTAAAACCTGAATCGTAAGCATTAAACCGTAAGCCCTAAACCCTAAAACCTGAACTTGAATCACTAAACCCGCCGTAAGCCTAAAACTTGAACCCTGAACCCTAAAGCCCAAGCCCTAAACCGTAAACACCCAAAACCCTGAGCCCCTAAACACTCAACCCTGAACCCTACACGCTAAACCCCAAGCCCTAAACCCTCAACACTAAACCCTAAGTCCTAAACCCTAAACCCTAAGCACTAAACCCTGAGCCCAAAGCCCCAAGCACCCTAAACCCCGAGCATTACTCGAGCCGCAGGCGATGAGCAAGGTCCTGGTCTTCGTGAATGCCCATGGGGCTTCTCCGGCGCATGCGATAAGGGTTTATAGGACACGGATACTATAGTTCCTCTAAAAGGGTTCCTTAAAAGGGGTTAAGGGTTCAGGGTTTAGGTGTATAATACGGTACTTTCAGGGTTCCAGAAGTGTTCGAGAAGGGTTCGATAGGGCGTCGGGTTTAGCGTTCAGGTTTCAGGGTTCGGGATTCAATGTGGAGGTTTTGGTTACGGTGCGGTGTTTCGATTTAAAGGGCTTGGGGCTTCTTGCACGCATTTTTTGCATGCAAGCAACACCTGAAGAAACGGGATCTGTGGTGCTTTCTCGCATGGCGAGGTGATGATGGACACTAGCCGGGTTGAGACCACGGCCCTTCACCCTAAACCCTAAACCCTAAGCCCTAAACCCTAAACCCTGAGCCCTAAACCCTAAACCCTCAACCCTATAAGCCCTAAACCCTTAACCCTATAAGCCCTAAGCCCTAGACCCTAAGCCCCAGACCGTAAACCCTGAAACCCTGGACTCCTAGACCCTCCTGTAGGAACCTGACTAAGAAACCCTGGGCCTATAACCCCAAAATAGTAGGATTCATATAAGGAGCCCTAATAATAGTAGGATTCATATAAGGAGCCCTAAAAACAGTAGGATTCATATAAGGAGCCCTAAAAATGGTAGGATTCATACAAGGAGCCCTAATAAAGGCCCTGAGACCCTAACCCCAATCTCCTTCACGAGGATCCGACTGGCAACGTCAACCGCCTTGTGGATGTCGCTTGGCTTCAGGATGAGTTGCAGAAGTCGTGCAGTCGAACAACTCGAGTCGAGCGATCCTGCTATACAACTGTGCTGTACCACTCCACTGCACTATGCTATGCTCTACTACACTATTCGATGCCATGCTCTGCAATGCTATGCTCTGTATTGTAAGCCATACTATGCTATGCTTTATTCTGTTATGCTATGCTATACCGTGCTATACTGCGCGATGGCATGTTACACTATGCTAGATCATGCTATACTATGCTGTACGATACTGTACTAAACTAACTATCCTATACCATACTATACCTTGCTACATTGTACTGTGCATTGCTATGCCATACCATGCCATACTGTACCATGCTGATATTGCTGTACTGTACCACTGAGCTTCTCTGCACTATACCATACCATACTGAGCCAAAACTGCGCTATGCTGTATGCAGCATAGACCTTAAAACCCTAAACCACTAAACCGACTAAACCCCTAAACCCCTAAATCCCTGAACCCCTAAACCAGTAAACCCCTAAACCCCTACATCCCTAAACCCTAAACCGTTAAACCCTAAACCCTTAAACAAAAATATTAGTAAATAAGATCCTCTTAAGCCCAATAAGGGAAAACATAAAATGTCCCAAAGCCCTACCTAGATTCTTTCTGAACCGTCTTAAACCCATTAGGTGATCAACGCCGCCGCCATCCTCCAAGAGGGGGAGGTCCTGGGCTTTGTTCGCGTCTCGGCTCCCGGGGTTCCGCTAAGAAGGGTTTAGGGTTGAGGGGTTTAGGGTTTAGGGTTTAGGGTTAAGGGGTTAGGGTTCGGGGTTTTGGGGGTTTAGGGTCGGGGGTTTAGGGTAAGAGTTCCTTCCAGTGTTGCCTCCTGCAGGGGATTCATGGTTTTAGGGTTCAGGTGTCCGCAGCTGGTGGGGGCTTACTTCAAAGATTTGGAAACAAGTGGAAAGACCCTCGACCCTGACAGACACATGACTAAGGCCGTGAGTCGTGAAGCTCAACCCGAGGCCTTGCACTCTTGACTGCAACCCCCTTGATCACCAAATCCAAAGCTGTCTGAGATGACTTTAGCGATATTTTTGCCCAACCCCGACAGCCTAAGCCCTAAACCTGAAATCTAAAAACAAACACCTGAAACCTTCCGTGTAGGTCGTTGCATCTGAGGACAGGAGGATGGAAATCGATGGGAGTCGAGCTCCGACGCCGCTTTTCGAAACTTCAAGGACCTGCCTTCTGGGCTTTGCAGTAAAGGCATTGAAATCTGAGGTTTAGGGTTTATGGGTTTTGGGGTTTAGGGTTTAGGCAGCAAAATTTCTATAGTCTCCTTAGGATTTATTCTATTTTTGTTCACATAAAACCCAAGAGAATATTCGAAGCACAGAGTTGAGAGTCCGAGCATAGAACTGGGAAGTGCTAGGCTGCTTTACGGATTTGGGCTGCAATTACCGCTAGGGTTTAGGGTTTAGGGTTTAGGGTTTAGGGGTAGGGGTGTTGGTGTTGGTGGCGGCCACTTACCAGCATCTGGAACCACGTCGGAATTCCGATTGACAGCATTCGATCATCGAAAAGCGCTGCTCGCTTGGCAAATACGCCTCACAACTACCCTCAGCAGTGATTCCCAAATGGGAGTTTCCGAAAATAGGAGACCCTAATATAGTACCCGAAATAGTAGGATCCTGACTAATAAGGACCCCAAATAAGGTACAAGAGGGGACCCTAATATAGTACCTGAAAATAGTAGGATCCTGATTATAAGCACCCCCAAAAAGATACCCCTCATTTTCGGAAACTCCCAAAATTCCGAGGCCATGGTCAGCATTTTGTCTGCCATGGTTTTTCTTTCTCCGTTGGGAATGTAGGAGCCCTAATAATTACCTATAGTATTCTGGGGGTTCCTTTTGAGCATTATAGTATGGTATTCCCCAAACTTTATTCTAATCACTAATGCCCCTATATTGCACCACAGCGTACCGTAATGGAGATTCCGTAGTACAACTATAGCATAACATGCCCCATTAAGGCCCCTGCATTAGGAATTCAGCTCTGTCAGTGTTAGCAGTCTGTTTCAGCAGGACTCAACCTGCCCTCGGCCGCGCAACTCGCCATGGCAGAAGCAAAGTTTTAGAATGTTTCGGGTATAGGGTTTGGGGATTAAGGGGTTTAGGGGTTTAGGGGTTTAGGGTTTAGGTGCTTCGAAGTTCGGGATCTGTGAAAAACTGTAGTCTGCTGGAGCTTTCCGGAGCTGAAACTAGGCCCTCATAAACCAGAAAAAGTTCTTCTTCGCCTCTACACTGTGCCGGACATTTTGAGGAGCGTGGGTTTTAATCCTTGAAGGCAAGGAAGCTACCTCGCAGCTGCGCGGCTGCAACTGCCGATGCCTGGCCTAGCCTTCTGAGGTGTGCTGATCAGCACCGATGTGCTGTCTCGCGGGTTCGACTGCCCATGCTGCGAATATGTCCGAGACTGAGTTCTCCTTCAAGCACCTAAAGCCCAGAAGCCCAAACGCAAACCCTAAGGTCTCGAGCCCCCAATCTCCTTCCAGCCTCATTCCTGAAGTTGTGGAGCTCGAAGGCCTTCTGCCGAATGAGCCTAAAGAGATATAGATATAGCTATAGCTGTAGATATGGATGTAGATACGGTATATAGTATGGAATATATTGGGCATTACAAGTGCGTATATATATATACATATATCTATATATATATATCTATATATATATATATAAATACATATGTATAACAGTACTTCAGCCAAACATGACCTCCTGGTTGCGAGCTAGGAAGTACCCGGCCCAGCAGCTTCAACAACCTCACGCTACTGTTCCTTTGTCAAACCGCAGTGTAGTTTACCACATGGCCTTTGTTTTGTCACCGTTGTCTTAATCACTTCACTAGGGTTTGTGGGCGAGCCTCTCGCACCCTAAACCCTAAACCCTAAAACGCAATACGGCCATCCATCATGTGACCCCGAGACCTCAGCGTCAGATTGAGTTAACCAAGCCTCGAACATTATTTCACTGCAACGTCAAACGTAGCTAGAACCTGGATCACATCATCATCATCGTCATCACCGTCTTCATCATCAGCATCATCATCATCATCACCATCGTCATCAGAACCCCCACCATCATCATCATCATCATCCTCATCATCAATTTCTAGACGGTAAACCCCGAAACCGTTGACAAGCCCAAGGCTTCGATCGGCAACTCCCAAACTCCAAGAATCCAAGCCGCCGTCATCCGAAACCAAGCCCTAATTGGGTTTTAGGGTTTCGGGGCCCTAAACCCCAAGCGACAGAACCCGAACCTCGGCCACACACAACACAAGAACAAATATTCAAGTTCCATATACCCGGAGCCAGACACGGTAGCGTGATGCTCTTCATCGCATGATGGATTCGTCTCAGCAGCTTACTTTTTTCCTTTCTGTTTGGTCTTTGTGTCTAGGAGTTGTGGTGGAGCCGACATGGTCAGCCCCAGACCTAGATTTTAAAGCAATGATGCAATGGTCTTTGTCATAAAGAAATTTCTATTCCTCGTTTCTACTTAGAGGTCTACAGCATTTCTCAAGGTCGAACAGAAGCCCAAAACCTTGAGACCCTAAACCCTAAACCCTGAAGCCAAGGTCATCAACTATGACATGCCAGATGGCAAGAATGCCATTCTCAACTACATCCACCGGATCGGGCGTACGGGCCGAGGAGGCCAGGGTTCCCTTCAAAGGGGTCTATATAAAGGCTACTATAAGGGATACTAACAATGGGAGCCTTAATATTTAGAAGGGTTCCTACAAGGATTCCTGTCAGGGTTCTAGAAGAGTTGCTATAGGGGTTCCTACAACGGTTCCCGAAAGGGTTTAGCCTTAGGTTTAGCTTTGGTTTAATGCAGCATCCCCCCGTCCCCCCTCCACTCTCCCCGCTGTCAAGGTCGGACAGCAAACAAGGTTCATGGGTTCAAAGGTCAGCGTGAGGTTCCGGGTTCCGCCCTGCTGCTAGATCGCAGGAGTGGTAATTACATAAGTATAGGCAGAGGATAGATAACAGTTTCAGTAGTAGTAGTAGCAGCAGTAGTAGTAGTAGTAGTAATCGTAGCCGTAGTAGTGCTAATAGTAACCATAATCGCAAGAACAGCAATATTACTAATAATCATGATAGCGCCAACAAGAGTAGTAAGAGTATTCGTGGTAGCAGAAGTTAGAACAACAGTGATAGTGATAGTGGGGATAATGCGCATGATAGTATTGATAGTAATAATAGTAATAGCAATATCAATAAGAGGAATAATAGCCAGAGCAACCACACGAATAATATGACTAGTGTTACTAGTAGTACTAACAGTAGCACTCAGACTAAAAGTAATAGTATTCAGAATAGTAGTAGTACTAGTAATAACAATAACAATAATCACAGAAATAATCATAGCAGTAATGGTAACAGTATAATGATAGGAAAATCAGGAAAAATAAAATAATAGTAATAATAATATTAATAATAATAATAATAGTACTCGTAACGATCGCATGGTGGCAGCGGTAGTGGTAGTGGTAGTGGTGGTAGTGGTAGTAAAAGTGGAGACGTAGTAGTAGTAGCAGCAGCAGGAGTAGTAGTAGTAGTAGTAGTAGTGGTAGTGGTAGTGGTAGTGGTAGTGGTAGTAGTAGTAGTAGTAGTAGTAGTAGTCGTAGTAGTAGTAGTAGTAGCAGAAGCAGCAGCAGCAGCAGCAGTTCCTACACAATTATACAGTTCTCGCACGCCTCCAAACCTTTTTTAAACCATGAAAGTTCGTTTACCATCCTGTTCTCATTGAACAGGCTCAAATGGTGTGCTGCTTTTTGCACACCTCCAAAGTTTAGTCCAAAAACAGTTGAAAATCCAATAGCACCCACTTCTCATTGAACGCCCATAATATGGGGGCTTCCGAAAATCAGGGACCCTAATATAGTACCCTGAGTTGTAGGATCCTTAATATAAGGAACCCAAAATAAGGTACCCCTAATTTTCGGAAACTCCCATATGTTGAAAGTCGCCTGGCAGGCAGGCAGGGCTTCGCCTTGACGCTTATGGATGAACCGGATTTGCGCTGCTCGGCCGTAGCGGCGGTTTTACTGCTTCAGGGTTTAAGGGGTTAGGATTTAGGGGTTAGGGCTTAGGTGCCTTGAAGTTTCAGCTTGACATCGCAGCAAAAAAATAGGACAAGCTGCGCTGCAGTGGCGAGTTTGATCCACTGCCTCCTGTGTCCAATCACTGTTGGTTCGGTTTCAGGCGCAAGGACGATACAGAGGTTGGAGTAGGCTGTCTCCAGAAGCAAAGTGGCTTGTCTTCTTGGATGGAGGTAGTCGTGCAGTGCACATTTTGTCTGGCGGCTGTTGGACAGTGAATCTGACCCTCACCTGTAGCTTTCGCCCTCTGCATCAAAATCCAAGCTACGATGTAGCCCGAAGATACTGCGAACCAACATTCAGCGCCACAGCATCAGGCTTTGCGGAAAAGCTGCACAGCATGCTTCAGAAAAGCGGCTCCGACGTGCGGGCCTCTGCCAGTGCAATGTCAGCAACAGCAAACTAGAAATGTCAAAATCCCAGGTACAGTAACATATGGAAACGATGTGCAGAGGCTGCCATGTCACGGCAGGTACGAGTAAGCCAGTGTGGGTAGTAAGGCGATGATGATGACACTTGTCATGTTGATGATACTTGCTGTGGCAATGTTGATGGCCATTGACATGGTTGGTGATGCCCGTGATCTGAGAAAGATGTAACAAGCAGGTTTGCGCGGCGTATCGGTAATGCACGAGAGAACTAGCTGTGCTCCGAGACTTTACTTTTACTGGTATGTTGTGTATCTTCATACTTTAGGCATTGCAGCTGCATACTCATCGGTATGTTGTTGTGCACGCACGCATGCATGCTGTGTTGACTGCACTACCGTTCTGGACGACGATGCTGTCACAGGAGCTCAGTATTCTCCTACGACAAGTTCTCTAACTTGCGAACTCCTGAAGCAAATGCTTGTGTAGTTATGCTGCGATTGTCTTGTCCTCCAATGTAGGGCCATCCGGTGATCAATGACCACAGCTTGGTCACCATCAAGATAAGCATTGATTTCTTGTGAAGTTGATGCTCACCGTTTTGTAGACGGGTAAAGACGACACTGATAGTCACATTGACGACGCTATGCAGATCAACAACTATGCGCATGTTTGCGTATAGACTGACATACTAAGGTGAGCAGTTTATACTCAACAGCAAGCAGCCACATCTGTACCAGTGAAGCACATGTTCAGGGTGACACCGCGATGTCAACGTCTGTTATGTATTTCTCTCTGGTCATACTTTACATGTATTCGCGTCAACCTACGCCAATTCCGCAAACAACAACGTCACGAGAGTTCTTGCCTGCCATAGTGCAATAACAAAGTATGGAAAACGAAGTTGAAATGTGCTCAGAAGTACACAGCGAAGAAAGTGCAAGCTGCGTTTCCACAAGATCCCGCAGACATGTAGATGGCGCAGATTGCAGCAAGTTTGTCTGTTGTGTACTTCTGTAGTCATGCGATCATGTTGCCATACCTGGTACAGGGATATTTAGCAGCACCTCCTGCACACACGCACACACCGTGTGCGTGCACTTATGTATGCCTGTATACTATACACACTTCTATCTCGGATGTCTCTGTTTTCTTTTTCCACGTTTTGTGTCTGCACAACAATGCTCGAAAGAACTGCGTAAACCGACAGTGTAGCAGTATTATACTATGACAGTATGGCGATATTGAAGCTTGATGTTATGGTAAGTTGAGAAAAGGCATAAGTTACAAGTGGGAGAAGACGGTGAATGCTAGAGTAATAGGATTGCAGGCGAGTGAAATAGCATCGGAATGGAGTCGTCCAGCCAGCGACTCCACAGGTGATTAGCCAAAAAATGCAGTGGTCACGCTTTTGTGCGGGTAGCGGCAGTGCAGCGGTTTGCTGGCACAATCGTTTGGAACAACTTAACACAATTAAGTTATGCAGCATAACATAGACAACTAACGAAGCAGTATATACGCAGAGTGCAAAGTATAGCTCGGGACACGGACCGCGAATTTGCATTGTCTTCCAGACTTCCAGTCGGCGTCTGTGCACATGCATTTGACAAGCTTGAACCCTAAACTCTAAACCCTATAGCCCTAGACTCTAAACCCTGAGCTCCAAACCCAATATCCTGCAAGTGCTCGTGAGCCAAGCGGAGTACGACGATAATGCGTTTAAACCCCAAACCGACCTTAAACCCTTAGCTAACAGAATGCCACCAGAAACGCTCCCCCTATAGAACAGTTGTAGGGACCCTAATTATGCCCTATGCAGGGTTCCGTGGGAGTTTCCGGGTCCACGATTTCCAGCTTAGAGCTCTATTGGTCCCTGCCGGTTTCGAGTAGCTTCCTCCGAGTCGGAGTCGAGGAACCGTAACAAATCAGCCATTATGATCTTGGGCGTTTTTTGAAATGACCGCCCGCAACCACAACCCCAAGAGCATCGTGTGACTGTCTCAGAACAGCACGGAAATTTAGAAGGGCTTTGCTTAGTAGGTTTAAGACTGATGTTTAAGATTCCCGGTTGAAGGGGTTCAGGACGTAGGCAACACAAGATTGCAGAATTCCGCATCAGTTGGGTCGTCTTGTGGTCTTCATTGTTGAAATTCGCCGTCTGATATTTGAGAACTCTGCCTTGCCAGACAGCACGGTGCCATCAGATTGCACAACGATCGATGTCGGATTGTTCCCCAAATCCTGAACAAGCTAAAACCCGAAGTTCAGACCATTAGGCCCTGAAGTCCCGAAGCTCAACCCCTGCATGCACCATAAATTCCAACAAGGCCTTTCTAAATCCCTGAAATCTAAAGCGGATGTTCCTTGCGGTGCAGGTCCACATACCAGGATGGCTCACACAAGTCGCGAGTAAGGGTGTCGGCAAGTATTGGAACCTTGGTGCTTGGTTTAAGGTTCAGGGGTCTCGGGTTGAGATCGTGGAGCCCGGGCGAGTTTAGGGCTAAGGTTTAGGGTTTCGGCGTTCAGGGTTTTGGGTTTCGCGAAGCACAAGCAGCGTTTGACCAGTACCCATAGCCCTTGCAAGCTTGAACTGTCAGGCTGTCAGAGTTTAGGGTTTAGGGTTTAGGGAACTCCATAGGGCTTAAACTAGGTCAAGAATGCAGGAGGCTTTGCAAGTGGATGGGACTTTTCACTCTTTACGACTCCTGTGGCTCGCAGCGTCTTCAAAAGATGATATTGGTCTTGTAAGCGTTTCCCTACGGTCCGAAATTCCCCACTGAACCCTCTACCGCCCTTGACCTTGTACTTACTTAGACCCTCATCAACAAGTTTGTTCCTCGAATGGCCATACAAGAAAAGGTGCTGACACTTCTCTTGCAACAGCAATAGATGAAAGGCACAACAGTAGTAGCAGTAGTAGTAGTAGTAGGAGTAGTAGTAGGAGTAGGAGAAAACATAGGGGTAGGAGCCGGAGCAGGAGTCGAAGTGGGAGTGGGAGTAGTAGTAGTAGTAGTAGTAGCAGCAGCAGCAAGAATAAGAATTAGAACAAGAACAAGCATAAGAAGAAGACGCAGAAAGTTGATAATGAATAAACCCTTAACGCCAAGGAGAATGTGGAACCAGCAGCTGGACCAGAGGAGACTCGGGATGTGTTAGATTCTGTTAGTTAAATCAGGGCTTGTGCGCATGGCTCTAGGAGTTGAGGGCATAGGGTGCTAGGATCTTAGGGGTTTGGGGTTTAGGTTTTTGGGGTTCAGGGTTCATTATAAGCATGGGTGTAGGGTTCAGGCATGCTTGAGCTGCCGCTCTGAGCACGAAAGTCGTAACAGTGAACATCAGTCATCGTGCTAAGTGTATAGCAGTATCTTGAAGGCACATCGTCGCAATACTCTTCCTGAACGTACAAGGTGAAGAAGGGGCTATGATGGCAATGTCGGCAAATTCTAGAACAAAAGCAAAGCAATCAAATCTGAGGATAAAAGAGTCCAGTATGTGAACCTTGAGTACCGTGAGCCTGAGCTTGCAAGGGGTGTGGGTCAAGCTTCACCGCGAGTGACGCCATCACCGCCGGCATCCGTCGTCAACGTCGCCTGGACGTGTTTGAGGGTTTAGGGTTTGCATTTCCTCCCTTCATCATGATTGAGCTAAGGTGCTTTCATGAAAGCAAGTCAGAAAGCGGACCACACCTTGTCAACCGAGCCCGCTCTGTGGACGATCCCAAAAACTTAAGCCGAATCCCTTAAACCCTCGGTCGGAGTCTACATTGTCATGGTAGCGCCATGGATGCTCCGGTCATCGGATGGGTGGGAGTGGATGTTATCATGGTGGGGACATGGATGCATAGGTTAAGGATCCGGACTCCGCGCATCGGATGAAGGTTGAGGGTTTAGGGTTTGAGGATGTTTGAGGCTTAAGGTGCCCGCGCAAGGCAGGAAGATTCCTTCATGATGATGGTAGTGGTGTTGATGATGGCGGTGATGATGATGGTTGCTGCTATCTAGCTGATTGCACGATTTCGCCTGAACATTGGTGCTTGATCTTGTCTGAGCATTCTTGGTTTGATTTATATCGTTTTTATTCTTTTGTCGGTTGTTAGCAGTATTACCATGCATGAAACGATTTCGCCAGGCACCTCGACCGTCTCGCAACTTCGAGTTTCCATTGCCGGATTTCCAGTGGCTCTGCACAACTTCGGGACTCGGGGCTTTGGGTCTTAGCCGGGTTTAGGGTTTAGGGTTTAGGGTTCCAAACCTTGCTCTACCGGAGATTGGTGTTTCCGCTTGGCTCCGCGTTTGTAGATCTTAGCATGCTTTACGGCGTACTATAGGGGCCGTCGGAATAGTGACTTGGTGGTTAGTACTAAGTACTCCTTGAGGTTTCCCAGGATAATCATAGTACTTAGTATGCCCCCAAACCCTTTCATCATTAATGCTCCTTATAGTCCTATAGTATCCGTTTTTGGTATCCCCTTATAAAGCCCTTCAGGGAACGCTTGACGGAACCCCAGTCTAGTCGTGAAGGCACCTATCTTCTCAGACAGGTTTTAGTGCTCTGTGACCAAGGTTCCGCCGACGCTAGGCCCCAAACTTTAGAGCCTAAGCCCTAAACTCTAACACCTGCACCTTAAACCCTAAACCCTGTACAAGCCTTAAGCCCTGAATCCGAAATGCCAAAGCCTGGATCCGAGCCATTCTGGTGCTTGAGTTCTATAGCATCATAACTACACTCTACCGTAAGCTTCAGGGGCCGATATCAGGGCAAGGATCTCAGAGGAATATGGGAGTTTAGGGGGGTGCCTTATTTCGGGGTCCTTATAATATGGATCCTACTACTAAGGGTACTATATTTAGGTCCCCATATGGGGATTTGGGAAGCTAGGTAACTTATTGGGCATCTGTATGAGAAGGATACTGTTGTTTAAGATTCTTCATGAGGGCCTTGTTACTGAAACTCCCGTATATCGCAGGGGCCACAGGGTATACTATCACCTGGATACTGTGTCTTCTTTCCTTGATGACACCAGGCCAATGCTCCCTTAAATGCCTGCATGTAACTGTTTTTTTGAGGACTTCCACCAATCTTCACCGTAATCCTGTAACTTATCTCTTGATGACGCCTGCCAGTTCCACCAAAACATAGTTCAAAACCCAATACCATAGAATAGGCCCTAAACTTTAAACCTCTCAACCCTCGCAGTCAACTTGGGCACGGCTTCGGAGAGCCCTGACCCTCAAGGTCGGAAGAGCGGACGAAGTTTCCACCGCTCTGAGGCCGCATTTCCAGCAGCAGCTGTAGTGTCAGTGGGAGGAGAGGAGGAGTAGTAGTCGTCATGGTCGTGGTCGTCAATGATTTCAGGGCTCCCCCAAAACCTTAAATCCCCAGAGCCCTAAGCCCTAAACCCCGAAGCCTCTGATTTCAGAGGGAGCGTTGGGTCGGGGTTCCCCCCTTCCTTCCACTTCGACCTTATCATCTTCCTGGTCTGCAAAAGCTGTTATTCCGGAACCACTCGGGAGTTGGTATGGCTTGGGAGATGCTTTTTCTTTCGCGTCCTTAGGAATTGTTTCTGATTATAGTAAAACACCGAGGCTCTACGAACGCTTGTTTTATAGTGGTTCTGGGCGCACTTGTACATATTTGAGCCAACAGTTGAGCGGTCAGACTGGAGAGAAATGAATGTGTTTGCGGGTCTTCCTTGCAACTTCGTATTTTGACATCAGATGCAGTCACATGCATTCACCCGAGTGCTGTTACCTTCAATGTGACCCATCTTCTTGCTACCAGGAACTACTCGTATGCTCAGCTTCAGTACATTACTGTCGTGACCATCGCTCCGACTGATACTAATATACGGGCCTTACTAATTAGAATATGGTTTTGGGGTATATTATATTGTATTTGTAGGAAGGAGCCCCCCCCAAAATAGTACATGCAATTATTGAGGCCTCTATATTAAAGCCCAAACACCAGAGGAGATTGGGTTCTCAGGAACCAAGCCGTAGCCAAATTCCCAAACCCTGGGCCCCTTAAAAAAAGGGGCGTTAGTAATTACCTATACAATTTTTTTGGGGGGGTTCCTTATTACAATTATAGTATAATATACCCCAAAACCATATTGAAATTATTGAGGCCCCTATATTACAAGCCGAAACCGCAACCACCTGAAGTCTTCCTCGAATCTGTGCGCGCGACGTCCTCAAAGTGTATGCTCCAAATGAGCCTTATCCAAAGCCGCCCAGCCATAGAGTCTTAAAGACTTGCGCTGATACCCTCAATCTGACATCCGTATGCTGGGAACTTCCAATGTCCAGCCGAGAAGGACGTGGGCGCCGGCCGTGATGTCAGCCCGTGCCTGTGTGGCCGTGGCGGGGACATCCGTGTTTTTGGTCTCGACGCTCTGACTGTCCGTGCCCGTATTTGGCCTTGGGCTGCTGGCTCCACCAAAGTGAAAACTTTCATAAGCATACAGGGTTTAATAAGTTTAAGGTTCTGGGCTCAGGGTTTCCTTTCGGCCCCAAAAGCCGTCATGCATATATATATATATACACACACATACACGCATGCACATACACACATACATACATGTATGCATACATACAGACAGACAGACAGACAGAGAGACAGAGAGACAGAGAGACAGAGAAACAGAGAGACAGAGAGACAGAGACACAGAGACAGAGAGACAGAGAGACAGAGAGACAGAGAGACAGAGAGACAGAGAGACAGAGAGACAGAGAGACAGAGACAGAGGCAGACAGACAGGCATGCATGCATGCATGCATGCATGCACACATACATGCAAGTGCATGCATGCATGCATACATGCAGACATGGATACATGCATGCATACATACATACATACGTACGTACACAGACACACACACACACATATATATATATATACACATACACATAGAGTTTTATAGCTCCACTTATATCCATGTTTTGTTTTTTGGGTTCCTTTAGCAAGGGCAAATAGTAGGAAAAAGGGTACCGTTATTCTTGAAGGGCCACTCAGGAACCTAGTAGAAGATTCGGATTCCTTCCAGGGGTCCCCTAAACCCTAAACCCTAAACCGTGGTCGCATATGCCAACATGGGACAACTTGCGCCCGAGTTTGGAGACTCTAAGCTCCAAACCCGGGAGGGCTCACGGTTTAGGGTTTAGGGTTCAGGGTTTAGGGTTTAGGGGCTGAGAATGCGGGTTCATTGAGAGGTGCGGTTGTTAGTTAGACTCAGGGTGAAACCCAAAGTCCTCATCCTTTCAGCAAGTGCGGCTGAAGTCAGCAATGTCGCCCTGGCCCACTTTATGGAATTTATAGGGACCCTACAAAAAAGTAGGTTCTGGTGGGTTAAGGTACGGCTCAAAGTTCTGAGGCTTAGCCTCACGCTGTCCATGGCCACGTCCGCAAGGGCCGAAACGGGAACCTAATATAGGGGCCTGAATAACTACCTATACTATTTTGGCGGGTTCCTTATTATATTTATAGTATATTGGGCGCTAAAACCCTATTCTAATTATTAAGTTTCTATATTACAGATCCCTTCTCTCTATGCCGTTGCAGGTTAAACGATGAGGGTTTGGGGTGCGTGCCTGCGCTTCAACGCGTTGGAAAGTGACAGGACATCGCTTCAATAACCAAGCGACATAGTAGGCGGGTTACAATCGCTCGTTTCTTGTATCCCTATTGCACATGCTTGTCTTCATACGTCTAACTGCCCTTGAAACCCTAGTTGTGATAGAAACCCCAAGAACCTCATGTACTTGTAAGCACTGAATCAGGGCTCCCTCGTGAGTGGGTGGAGGGGTTTAATTAGTGTTTGGGGGTTTCGGGTTCGGGGTTTTGTGGTGCAGGGTTTAGGGTTAAATTTCACGTTTAGGCTGAAGCTCAGTTCGAGCATGTCCTGACGAGAGGAGCTTTCTTTGAAGGGATGTGTTATACAGGAGTTTTCTGGTTTAACTGTTTTCATGGGGTGATAAAGAAGGAATACACCAAAAAACATAGAGGGCTGCATTGGCTGCATGTTCCTGTTTAAGGGTCCTTAACTACACAAGTGGTACTGGGATTTGTGGGTTCGCGTTCAGCCTACGTCCTAAGCCCGAAGTCGTCAGCCCTAGACCCCTAGAAGTCCT
Organism: Symbiodinium sp. clade A Y106; assembly: GCA_003297005.1. Lineage (NCBI taxonomy): Eukaryota > Dinophyceae > Suessiales > Symbiodiniaceae > Symbiodinium > Symbiodinium sp. clade A. The sequence continues at coordinate 151,727 of BGNK01001119.1, read as the reverse complement.
GAACCCTATACCCTAAACCCTAAACCCAATCCAACCACTTGAAGGAACCCTAGTTAGTTCTTCAGGCCTCCTCTAAACCCTAAACCCTAGATGAAACCCTAAACCCCTAAACCCCTAAACCCTAAACCCCTAAACCCTAAACCTTAAACCCTAAACCGAGGCCCTTGCATTAGGAGAACCGGACCGAGGGTGTGCCCCGAACTGGTCCACTCCGGAGGTTGTAGGGTGGTTGGCGAAAGTCCCCCGGCTCCCTGGGGGTTTAGGGTTTAAGGGTTTAGGGGTTTAGGGTTTAGGGGTTTAGGGGTTTAGGGTTCAGGGGTTTAGTGGTTTAGGGTTTAGGGGTTTAGCGTTTAGGGGTTTAGGGGTTAAGGGGTTTAGGGTTTAAGGGTTTGGGGTTCCTGACCCCTGAACCCTACGCCGTCCGCGCCGCCTGCCCTACAGCCACTGTGTCCAGCGACTCCCATGGACGAAAGGCCGAGCCAAAAGAGTTTAGGGTTTAGGGTTTAGGCTTTAGGGGTATAGGGGTATAGGGGTATAGGGGTTTAGGGTTTAGGGTTTAGGGTTTGGGGAGTAGGCCCTAGTTTCAAAGCCCTCTCCTGAATTCAGCTAGAGCCTGAAGTCTGGGGTTTCTACAAGTTAGCACTTACGGTTAAGGTTCAGGGTTTAGGGTTGAGGGTTAGGGTTGATACAGGGCCTGTATAGGGTGTTTATATGGGTGGTTGTCAAAATTATGGTCCTTTTTGGGTCCTTGTTATAATGCGGCACCTAGTAAAGGTATCCAGAAAGGGACCATAATTTTGACAACCACCCATATGATTTTTTACGGCCTTTCCAAGGACTTCAGGGCTAAGCAACGGTCGGTCCCAACGGCGAGAAGCAAGCCTTCTGGGACATGGGAGTTTGCTGTGTAATATAGGGGGTTCCTTATTAGAATTTCAGTATAATGGGCCCCAGACCCTATTCTAATTATGAAGGCCCCTATATTAGAGGTTCCCTCCACCTCCGGACGCCCGATCCGTCACAGAATACAGGGGCCTTAATCGCGAGAGCGAGACTAGTGCTGTACAAGCATAGAAAGGCAGGATCACTGCAGGCCTCTAGACTAAACCCTAAACCCTAAACCCTAAACCCCTAAACCCTAAACCCTAAACCCTAAACCCTAAACTCTAAACCCTAAACCCCTAAACCCTAAACCCTAAACCCTAAACCCCAAGCTTCCAAACTACATCTTCGGTCATGAGCCGCGAACTTCCCCAGCATGCTCCCAAACCCCAAAGCCCACTAAGTTTTTTCCTGTTCAAAGCAACAGCCGCCGCATAAATCGGGCAATGTAATAAGGGCGGCAGCAGGGCATAGAGATTTGGTTGATTTAGGTTGTTGATTTCGGGATTTGAGGGGTGGTATGGCCCTAGTCACAACTTGATCAGAGCTCAGGACTTTGGTGTTCAGTCCAGGCGGAGCAGTCGTTGAGCAAGGTCCCTAACATTTCAACGTTAAGCCTTCAACCCGAAACCCAGATGCTTCGAGGTAGTCGAACCATGAGACCCACTGCCACAACAGTTTTGCACCCTGGACTCTAGCCCTCAATACACAGCACATCGAGCAGGTCGTAGGGAACGAGCCCTCCAAAAAATCTCAAAAACCTCTACAGCTTTGAAAGCCCTGAAACCCAAAACCCTAAACGCCCTAAAAGGCCCTAGAAGCTGAACCCCAAATGGGAGTTTCCGAAAGTCGGGGACCCTAATATAGTACCTTAAATAGTAGGATCCTTATAATAAGGCCCCCAAAATAAGGTACGCCTAATTTTCGGAAACTCTAAACCCTCACAGAGCCCTTTAAAGGAACCCTTATAGCAACCCTTTAAGGGAACCCCTCCAAATCCTCAGCCGCTTCTTGCTCACCTGGCCATCCGATCGCCTGGGCTCTGGTCCAACCGATTTCCCCGATGCCCTAAGAGTGCTCAACCCACAGCCCTCAATCATGTTAAGGATGTCAATGTATCTCCTTAGGGTTCCTTATTATATACAACTTATATAACTATACTATTCCTTAGGGTTCCTATTCTTCTAACTTTATTATCTCAATCATGCTAAGGATGTAGCGTTTCGATAAGGGTTACCAGAAGGGTTACTCCAAGGGTTTAGGGCTTTTAGTTCATGCGTCGGATATTGTGGGTCCTTGGGCTGGTTTGATCCATCGAATCGAGGAGCCATGGCTGACCAAGATGATGGAGGCCTGAGGCTCGTGATGTCCCAGATCGAGCAGTTAATTTGTGGCCTGCTGGCATCACAGGACCTGCAATGCGTGGATCGCAGGTTCTCAAACCCCGTGCAGATCAGAAGGCCATCCAGGAAGGCATCAATAACGAACTCGGCGGAAATCCCGCACGTGGTGCCGGAACTTGGCTGCTTGCCGGACCCGCCGACGCAGACCCTGAAGCCACAAAATTCAGGGGTCTCCAAGCAGGCATCGCTCCCACCAAACTCGACGCTCTCTGTCTCCAAGGTGCTGTCCAACTCTCCAAGTCGTCAGGTGACTCCCAGCGACGATGGTTCCACGGATGGGATGGAAGGCCTTTACAGGCTACACCACGGATGGGAGACTTAGTAGCTGACTGGATACACTTTACACTTTTTGGGATAGTACTACCCACTATAAAACTAAAGTTTTTGGGGCTTCTGAACTCAGCAACTAAGGAGAAGAGGGTGCGGGAGCAGGAATCCTATAGGCTCCAAAAGACCTTGAATTCACGGACCCACTCCACCAATCTGGTTCCATCCACTCCCCAATCGCACTCCAAGGGCTGGTGCCCCCCAGACCTTAAGTTTCTTTGGTCCGTGGCAGCCGGATCTCTGATCCTCTTCGCTCCTGGGCGGAAAGATCGGTTTAGGGTTTAGGGTTTAGGGTTTAGGGAAAGGTGGGGATACCTTGCTCAGGGGTCCTGTTTCTTCAGGATGCTAGTGTTTTGAGCGCTTTATTGAGTTGTTTTAAAAGAACTTCGTCATGCTGCAGTTGCTTCATAGTATACGGGCCTTAGTACTTAGATTCGGGGTTTGGGGTGTGCAATACGATCAGTTTGCTCCGGAGCCCTAAGAGAGACTACTAGAATTAGTAGGGCCACTATGTTAAGCACTAAAACCCTAGACCCTAAACCCCGAGCCCTAAACCCTAAGCCCCAAACCCAACACCCTAAACCCTAAACCCCAAACCCTAAACACCAAACCCAAAACCCTAAACCCTAAACCCTAAACCAAGGACTGCATCTCCATACCACTCTTGGGCTTCACTGTCCGGGAACCATGGATCTTCGACCTGATCCGGATTGTGTTCTGGCACCCTGCCTGCAGATCGGAGTGCCCTTGGTGTTCCTTAGGGTTAGGGTTTAGGGTTTAGGGGTTTATGGTTTAGAGTTTATGCTTCTGTGGGTCACGGGGGGCTTCTAGAGTTTAGGGCGTAGGGTTACATCTGCTGCATTTGCACTTCTGTACTGTACTACCAACCCTACCATGATGTCGACGACGATACCACGACGACGACCGCAGCGACGACCGCTGCTGCCGGTCCTGTTGCTGCCAGTGGCAGTGCTAGTAGGTGCTAGTGGCGCTAGCGCCAACACATGGTAACCAGGGTTCCTTTTCAGGGTTCCTTTCAAGGGTTCCTCTAGTAGGGGTTAGATGGGTTCCTTACGGTCTCCCTGAGAGTACTGCCCCGACCGGCATCGCACTGCCGAGGACCTCGAGCCTGCCGCTCCTTTGGAGAAATCACGGTGGATGCATCCTGGTTTATGGCGTAGGGTGCGTAATATGAGGGGTTTAGGGTTTGGGGATGTTTAGGGTTCGTGTTAAGGTAAGAGGTTGAAATCATGGTATAAGGTTTAGGGTTCATTTTAGGGTTCAGGGTTCATATTAAGGTTTAGGGTTTACAGGGTTCATACTAGGGGTTTGAGGATGAGTGTATGTAAGGCTCCTTCGCAAGGTTGGTGAGGGAGATACTAGTATTAAAACCTACTTCATACGGTTTTTTCAAGCTTACATAAACCCTAAACCCTAAACCCTAAAACCCTAAACCCTAAACCCTAAACAGAGTATCAGCCAGACCTTAGGTCTTTAGGTGTAGATCTACACAAGGCTCTGAGCTTGACTATCTAGAGCTTGACTTCCCTGCCGCCCCCGGAATCCGCAATCCCAAAGTCCAACACCCAGCTACGCAGCCCTATGTTCCGAAGCTGTTCCTAAGTCCAAAACTCTAAATCCCAAACCGTACATCTTCAACCCTGGGCCCCAGATTTCCTAAACCCTGAACCTTAAACCCTAAACCCTAGATCCTAAACCACTTCAAACCCTAAACCTTAGGGTCTTCGCAAAGCCCCCCAAAATACCCTTTATCTATAGTAGCAGTCCTTATAGACCCCTTTAAAAGCCCCCAAAATACACTGTATTTATAGTAGTAGTCCTTATAGACCCCTTTAAAAGGAACCCTGAAAGAAACCCTGGATCCGATGATTTGAACCCTAAGCTACGAATCTTTAGTTCGGACAAGGGTTTTAGGGTTTTAGGGTTTAGGGTTTAGGGGTTTAGGGTTTAGGGTTTAGGGTTTTAGGGTTGAGGGGTTTAGCGGTTTAGGGTTCAGGGTTTAGGGTTTAGGGGTTTAGGGTTTAGGGTTTATGGTTTCGGGTTTAGGGTCTAAAACCAAGCATAAGGCAATAGGGTACCGGGGTCGACTCTGGAGCTATCGATGTGGGGATTACAAGTGGATCGCATTTTGAGAGATCCGTCAGGGATATTGTGGACTACGGTTTACGTGGCTTTGTGTTTGAGGTTTAAGGTCTGCGATTCAGGGTAAAAAATATAGGTTTAGGGTTTAGCGTTCAGGTGTCAGGCCCTACAGCTGGAGATCGTGATGCCTTAAACGTGGCACTTGGCTAGGCAGTTCTTATGCCGTCGCTGATCTCGCCGTGGAGGCGTCGCCTGCCACCTTGCAGAAGGGAGCTCCCCAAACCCCGAAGCCCAGACCCGAGTTCGAGCCCTCCTGCCATATTGGGACAAAGGGAACGATGAGAAGCTCTTGTTTAGGGCTTGGGTTAGCGGTTTTCGATTCTGATGGGTTTAGGGCTTCAGGATTGAAGGCAAATGTTGTCAATGGCAGGCCCTAACTAAGTGCAGTACTGTACCCCAAGAGACCTGGGAGCCTCAACCCTGCTGCGGCCTGGAACTCTTCACATGACATGGCCTTACCACTACGGGCTATTCGACGTTAAGGGTACCTTAATCTACCCTTAATAGGGTCCTTATAGGGATCTTTAGGGTCTAATAGCCCATAGTGGTACTCGTAGTAGCACCTGCAGCGAAGGCAGCTAAGAAGCGAGGATCACTTTCGGCAGTTGAATGGTAGTTGTGCAACTCTAGCAGACGGTTGCAGACCCTACGCTCCAAACCGTAAGCGATTGAGCTCGTACAGTGTCAGAGGCAGCCAATAGTAACAAACGAGGGTAGAAGCTTCGGTAGGAGCAGCAGCGCAGATTTCTATGTATGTTTGACCCCAAAGCCAAGAGCATAAACCCTAAACAGAATCAGCAGATGCAAACAAACATGCTCACAACACAGTCCTCAGCTAAGAGTGGAGCAGGTTTTTCTTGTGATCCTGATCTTCTGTGTGACTGGCCGGCACTGATCCGTTCCCACAGACTTCACAGAAGTATTTTGTTAATTAATTTAAGGGGGGCCCGTATTAGGATTTAAGGTAGAAGCCTTAGTTCAGGGCGCGGACATCTCTTAGTTAAAGTTCTTGGACTCTCATCCACCTTGGTTGTTTACCATGAGCTGAATCCTTCATTTCCTCATTAGATGGTATACCTTCATGCCTGCCATTGCCTTGTTAACCATTGAAGTAATTTGCATGTCTTTGCAAATCATCTCGCTGTGTTTTCGCTATTCTCTCCACGGGCTGCAGTTTTGCGGAGGCTTAGTGGCCTGTTGCTATGTATTGGTTTCGGTGTTGCTTTTTCTCCATGTCTGCTGCATGCTTGCCTTGGCGGTATTTCTATTCGCTCGTTAGTGTTCCTTCATTTATTGATAGCTCTCAAGTGCCTTGTTACGGACCTGAACCCGACACACCTGTCTGTTTGCTGGTCTAATACTTGTCATTGCCTATATGCCTCTAACCGTCCAGTAATGTGGTTTTACTATCACTATCACTTCGTCGACTGTTTTCCTAGTTTCCTCCTGTTATTTTCATTAACTTGTCTTTGCTGAAGGCCTCCTCAATTTGTTTGTTTAGGGTTTAGGTCTAGGATTTGAGGTTTGGGGTTTAGGGCCAGGGCTTCAGGTTTTGGGTGGTGTCAGATAGTATTTGCTATCCATGTGGTGTTGCGTCTTCTGCTTTCGTACTTTGGCAGGCCTCACTGCTCTGCTCACTGTTGTCAGGGCGACTCCGGGTGTCATACATCGTCGAAATTTATGATCGTGGTCATGATGTCGTTGATGCAGATGGCTCATGGTGATTATTCACCATGATGGCAGTGACGGTTGTGATGGTGGCGCTTCTTCGATGAGGGAAATGTGGATGATTGTTTTGGTGGCGATGCTGTTGGTGGCCTTGATGATGAGAGTATTGTGACCATGCCCGTCTGAGGGCTCCGGGTTGTGGTGTTCTAGACGGGCGACTTAGGTCCAGGGTTCAGGATGTTTGGGGGCGTCTGCATCAGGTTGGAACAATTGGCCCCAAGCAGACGTTCAATCGCACAGTTTTATACTGTAAACCCTAAACCCTAAAGCCTAAGCCGAGACTAAGAGCCCAAAGCCCTACAACCAGTTTTTGACAAACCTAAGTTTCCGACAAAACTTATGATCCATCCAACCCTAAACCCTAAACCCTAAACCTGAGGCTCCACAAAACTTATCATCCATCCTTTGCCCAGGCCCTGATCCAGGGAAGCAGCCTCTCGACGGAGGCCCAATTCTTCCTGCGAGGCGCAGCGCCGTTCTAAGTTCTTGGGTTTAGGGCCTTGGGTTTAGGGTTTAGGGGTTCGAGTATAGGGTTGAGGGATTTGGAATTGAGGGTGTTTTTCGTGGCTGAAGGTGGTCAAGATGTGGCTGTTGCTGCTGAGGATGATGGCCGTGATGATTGTGCTGGTGCGTCGGAGCTCGTTTGCTAATTTCGCCATGATGTACTTCACAGGCAGACACAATTGCACAAGTGTAGTGACGATGTGGTTTCTAGGTCGTACCGTCTCGAGACTCCCAACACCTCCCCTCCCCCCGCTTGACAGGCCCCTAAATCCTAAACCCTTAAACCCCGAGAACCCCTCCCCCTCCTGACAGGCCCAGAGCTCATCCGAATGCGTCACATCCGCCGACTCCACGGCTTGCGCATGTTCCCGCGCTTCCTCGTGAGGCCTCCGGTTTTGGTGGGGTTTAGGGTTTAGGGGTTTAGGGTTCAGGGTTTAGCGGGTTTAGGGTTCAGGGTTTAGGGGTTAGGGTTTAGGGTTTAGGGGTTTAGGGTTTAGGGGTTTAGGGTTTAGGGTTTTAGGGTTGAGGGTTTAGGGGTTTAGGGTTTAGGGTTTCGGGCTTCCTAGGTAGAATTGGGGAGACCCCTAAACAACGGAGACCCTTGTTAAACCCTGTTTCTGGCTCTCTTAAACAAGCAGGACATTATTCAGAGGGTCTATATCCCCAAGGGTCCCCCTCATCATAACTACCGGGGTTTAGGGTTTGGAGTTTAGGGGCTTGGGGTTAAGGCGTGTGGGGTTTTGGGTTTAGGCGGTCTACTGCTGAGGGAATGGGCATGAAGGGAAGCGGAGTTTGGGCTAAGATTTGAGTGAGTCCTTGCATCCTAAAATCCTAAAGCCCCAAGCACAAGAGGCCCGAGACTCCAAGCCATAAGTTCCAGCGCAATGTCGGCTGTATTGTGCTACTGCACGACGGAGACCCTGAGAATGCATGCCTTGGATTTGGGTTGGCTTGTAGGGTTTGAATTTCAGGGGCAAAAAGTCAGCATCTTTCTTTTTACTTGGGGCTTGGAGGTTTATGGTTTTAGGGGGTTTATTTGGGTTTTTGGCTTTTTACTTGGGGCTTGAATGTTTATGGTTTGGGGTGACTTGTGGGGTAGTAGTAAGCTATCGATTTCATATGATTTTTACCTGCTATCTTGGGGCCTGGAGGTTTGGGGATTGGGATTTGGGTTTAGGGGTTTAGGGTGTAGGGGTTAGGGGTTTAGGGGTTTAGGGTTTAGGGGTTTTGGGATTAGGGTTTAGGGGTTTAGGACTTAAGCTTTTCGGGATCCAGGATTTGGAATGTGAGGATCAGGATTCAGAGGTGTAGGATTTGGGATTTGGGGTTCTGGGGTTAAGGAGTAGGGATATCAGGTTTGGTAGCACCTCGCACCCTGCACCCTAAAACCAAGCTGCAGCAGCAGTCGTCGTTTTGCCTCAGGTGGAATCGCGGTGAGTTGCGGAGGCAGGGGCTTGTTATTAACTGTCTTCATCACACAGGATTTTTTCAGCATATGCATTATTATTCTTGGTAACATCGCCGCTGCTAGGGATATTTTTTCTAATGCAGCTGCTGCTGCTCCTACTACTGCTACTACTGCTACTACTGCTACTACTGCTACTACTGCTACTACTGCTACTACTGCTACTACTGCTACTACTGTTGCTACTGCTACTACTACTACTACTACTACTACTACTACTACTACTACTTCTACTACTACTACTACTACTACTCCTGCTGCTGCTACTACTACTGCTGCTAGTGCTAGTACTACCACGACCACTCCCACTGCCATTTCAAATGACTCTATCTCATTCTCAGCCAAACTTCTTGCCGGAGCCGAGCCGTAGGCGAACGAAATGCTTGAACGATGACTTGTCTTATCGAAGCCGGGGGCGAACACCTTATTCAGAGACTTCGAAGAGGGTTTCAGGTTTGGGGGTTTAGAGTTTGGGGTTTAGGATTTAGGGTTTGGGGGGGGGGGGGCAGGGTTGTTGAACAACGTTGACAAAATTTCTTCAGCATGCGGGCTGGGGGATTTGCACGCATCAGGCTTCGTGCAGTGTCGATATTCTGTTGCCTTGCCATTTCCTTCGAGGGCACCTGGCAGTCTGGATTCCTCTTTGCAACAAGCCGTCCGCTAAAAGGCACATCAGATCGGCTTGTCAAAGCAGGCTCAATTCGGGTGACATGCCGTGAAACCTCAAGTTGTAAGCGGTGCCAAAGTCCTAAACGCAAAATACATAGGCCTTCAAGCAAGCTCTGCACCCCAGCCATACTTCTGGACCTTTAAACAGACATATTATCGCGGGGTGCATCATCGGAAATAGTATCTCCTTAGTCCGTGGGCAATTGAATGTTCGGAAGCCTCAAACTGTGCCATTATGCGGATCCCTATACCAGACCCTATACAGCCCTAGAGCCCGGCAGAAATCTCTCCCTAAGCCCTAAACCCTAAGCCCTAAACCCTAAGGACCTTACAGCAAACCCAAAATTAAGACCTACTCGCTGGTCGGAAGGTTGGAGATGCGGGCTGCAGCCAACATCTGCATCACGTTGCTGCTGCGCCAAGACCGCGTGAGGAAAAGTTTAGGGTTTAGGGTTTAGGGTTTTACAGGACCTACCTTAACCCGGAATAACCTTCCTTTTTAAAGAACTTATAGAAGGAAATCATAATAAGGAGCCTTGAAAAGGTAGGTTATTTGGGGTTAAGGTAGGGTTCAAATTTGAGCTGGGGTACGAAGTTTGAAAGATTAGGTTTTGGAGATTTTCGGTTTAAGGCCCGTAAGGTTGATGATGTTAGGGGTTTCAGGGTTTAACCCACAGCGCGTGGTTTCGGGTTTAGGGTTTAGGGGTTTAGGGTTTAGGGCTCTAGGGTTGCAAACCCCAAGCCCTAAAATTGGGTTTCGAGGTTCGGGGATTCGCGTTTCGTAACTGCTGGGCCCGATAGCGGCCAGGCTCTCTCTGAAGACGTAAGCTCATCTCCTTGAACTGGTTCGTCGTTGGGTTCGACTATCTCGTTTTGAAGGTGATCTATTGCTTTTCTGAGATATCTCCAAGGCGTATGGGGTTCCCTTCTGCTACAAAGTCTTCAAAGCGCTTCGGGCTTCCTCGCTCCTTCAACCCTCACCTTAACCCGGAATAACCTACCTTTTTACGAACTTATATAAGGAAATCATAATAAGGTCCCCTATTTTCGGCAACTCCCAAATGCTGCTGCTCGTAAAGGGTATCTTGCTTGTCGGCTGGATGCTTGCGATGACACCGCCCCATGCAAGAGGTACACTTGAAGTGCTTGGTTGATACAGGCCCTTGTGGCTTTGACTTTCAGCAGAAAGGAAACCTGCATGTTGTGTTGGAGCGCAAAACACCCCTTGCCTAAACCCTGCTCTCTTAACCTAAATCCTGAAGCCTACACCCCCAAATTCTTAACCCCAAAGCCCTGAAGCCTACACCCTGAACTCTGAATTCTAAACGAGGTGCGCGGTTGGCGTGCACGTGCTGACCTGCACTTGGTTTGCCGCCGGAAGCTCTCCGAACGGATGGGCGGTGGACGCCGGCCTCCTCGAGCAGCCTTTCACGGACCGAAGTCGTCAACAGCGCTGAAGCAATAGGGATTTTAGAAGAGTTTCATCGGGATTTAGAAAGTTCTATACGGATTTTGTTTCAGGTGCTTTGTACCCGACCATAGCACCGTTGCAGGTCCCTATCGTCAGCAAGGAGATCTCCAATGCCGGTGTATCACCGCGACAAAATGATCATACACACCAATATAAAGGGGAAACATGTCGGGATTTGGGCTTTAGGCTTGAGGATTGTTGCAAGTCTCCAAACCTCCAAGGGTTGGCTTGTCAAAAGGAGCCATTTAGAACTGAACCTCCAATACCAAAGCAAGGAATTCCCAATACCCGCGCATGTTTGCAACAGCTGGTAGACTTCCACGATGTGGCCTCATATGGGCTCCTAAATTAGGGTGTAGGCAGTCAAGGTTAGGATATCTTAGGACTGCGGGTTCGGCCTCGCAACCCTGAAGGAACAGTACCGGATGACATTGGAGTTTGCGCTATCCCGGATACCTCCATCGAAGACCACGGACAACATTATGCTGACTACGCAGGCAGAGCGAGGCGAGCCGCCATTGGCTCAGGGGTTCGGGGTCTAACGGGGCTGTGGTTTAGGGTCTGGCGGCGTCGTGGGTTCCGGGGTGATATGCAAAGGCCTCAGCAAGAAGCCCACAACCAGAAGCAAGAGGAACAGGAATTCTCTGCAACCGGGGACCGTAAAGAAACAAACATCAAGTAGTAGGTTCAATGGAAAGAAGAACCCCCCCAGAAAGGCCATACATCCGCAACCCTACACCCTAAATCCTAGATCCCTAGTCTTTACGGGGTAAGATGCTCGAAGTACTGTAGACGTCTGAATAATCATAGTTCTTTCTCTGCGTATGATACCGTTTTAATTCGACGATGGTATCACCCCAAAGCCCGAACTGTCCCAAGTATCAGGACCACCGACTATAGTGAAACGACTCTCCAGCTTTTATCTGGCCCTTCTGCAGAGGAATTGCTTTGATGGCAACGGCTGCGGCATTAATGCCGCATGACAGACTTCAAGCTTTCGGGCCTGAGGTAGCATAGGCCCCAAAATAGCTAGAAGTACCAACAGGCACGCGAAGACCAAACCTACCCTAAACCCTAAACCCTAAACCCTAAATCCTAAGCCCCCCCAAACCCTGTTCTAGGTATCTAGGCCCCTACACTGTAGGACCGGTCTAGGAACCCTTCTAGACCCTTTAAAAAGCTTCCCCAAACCCTAAACCCTAAAGATACTTAAAACCCTAAACCCCAAAAGCCTAAAGATACTTAAAGCCCTAAACCTAAACCCTAAAGATACTTAAAACCCTAGACCCTAAACCCTAAAGATACTGAAAACCCTAAACCCTAAAGGTAGTAGGGATACCTTTTTTTTAAAAAAAAGTAGTAGGGATGCCCTCGGAATAGGCTTCGAGGTCCTCAGGCCGCAGGCGGGCTTCGCACGTTTGAGGCTTAGGGCTTGGGGCTTAGAACTTAGGGTTTTAGGGTTTTAATTTAGGGTTTTAGGGTTTTCGAATTTAGGGTTTTAGGGTTTTTGAATTTAGGGTTTTAGGGTTTTAGAATTTAGGGTTTTAGGGTTTAGAGGGTTTAGGCGTTTAGGGTTTTAGGGGCTTAAGGGTTTAGGGTTTCGGCTGTAGGGCTCCGAGCTCAGCTTCCCGGTCTGGGATCTACCGAAGCTCGGCTTCCGAAGCCTCAAATCCGACAGCGACGGGCACCCGTCACCTAAAGACGACGGTTTAGGGTTTAGGGTTTAGGGTTTAGGGTTTAGTGCTGCTTTAGATCACTGTCAATACTCTCCGCGCTGAGGGAAGACGGCTAGTAGTTGCAGAAGTTCCTACTTGCGATTCCCTCTGACATTCCAGACCTGTGCAGCACTGCGATTGCACTGCTAAGAACCGGGTCCATTTTCACCTCCATCGTCACGAACGACATGTCGGATATCCGACGTGTGCGGCGGCAACAGGGTGAAGCAGATTGCCAACTTTCCGATGCTTTGCAAGACAAGTTGGAAAGTATGATCAACAACACCACCTCCTCCTCCACTACCACTACCACCACCACTGCTACCACTACTACCACTACTAGAACTACTACCACTCCTCCTGCTGCTGCTGTGGCGCTGCTACCACCACCAACACTGCCGCCATCACTACCGCTACCACAGAACGGGTGCGGAAGACAACAAGCAGTAGGCGCACTGAGATTTAAAGCACGTGTTCATGCTATCCTTCAATGTCCTCTTTTCAGTTGGTCGCAGTCCTAGACCCTACCCAGGACTGGTATTGAAGGCAAGTTGTTGTGCAGGCGAGTACAACTTGTGCTGTCAACTGAGGCCCCGCTTCTGAGCAAAACCATTCGGATGTCTTCAGATAGATGCGCACTACAGCAACTACTTTTGTTACTTTTGGGTCCGCCGCCAGCTAAACCTTTTCAAACTGAGGGGTGCGTGGGAGCACACTGGCAGCTGCTACTCTAGTACTACTACGACTGCTGCGACGACGACAACAACAACGGCTACACTACTACTACTACTACTACCACCACCACCACCACCACCACCACCACCACCACCACTACCGCTACCACTACCGCCACCACTACCGCTACAGCTACCGCTACCACTACCGCTACAGCTACCGCTGCCACTACCGCTACAGCTACCACTGCCGCTACTGTTACCACTACCACTACTAGTCCTACTCCTACTACTCCTCCTCCTACTACTACTCCTACTACTGCTGCTGCTGCTACTACTACTACTGCTGCTGCTGCTACTACTACTACTACTACTTCTACTACTCCTGCTGCTGCAACAACAACAACAACTACTACTACTACTACTGCTACTACTACTAGTACCACTGCTACTACTGCTACTACTGAGACGATACCTAGACGACGACTAGACTACGACTAGACGATGACTAGACGCCGACCAGACGACGAGGACGACGATAGGGCCGACGACTACGACGACGGCAGCCACAATGCTAGTACAAGGAGGGTTTTTGCATTAGCGAGAATCCTGTCATAGCCGATAACACTACTGAGCACAGTCTGCTTCAGTTGGGCCCAAGGCCCCAAGCTTGAGGACCCAGGACCCAAGCTTAAAGGTCAATCCGGGTTCCACCCAATGAAACCCTGGCTTTGTCAGTTACAAGTCGAAGATCGTAAGAGACGCCCATTCCGAGGACTTCCTGGAGACATATCAGGTTTCTTGGAAGTTGGAACGTCGCTTGAAGGACTATCTCAAGCAGACTGTGAAGAGAGTCACCCTGCCTTCCAAGCTCGAAATAGCTTCGCTTCTACCCGAGCTGTTGCATACAGAATTATGTGGCGAGGCGTTCGGTGGCATAGTGGCCTGCCATCAGATGTTCTTCTCCTTGATGGTGAAGTATCCAGACTTCCAGTACGACCTGTGTGTGCAAGGTCTTTCTGATTGGACTCTGGCACCGAATGAGACATTGTTCTCTCCCGGGCTACGATGTGACAACATGTTGTTTGTGGTATACAACTTCGTTTTGTACAAGCAGAAGGGCATGGTTACACAGACAGAGCGGAGCCAGCCGCAAACAGCGAAAACCTGGTCCGTGAATCGTGCAACTACGTGGGCTACGATGTCTCCGATAACTGCGAGCCAACAGGTTCAGAGGCTTGTCAAGTCCGGGAAGTCTCACAAGAGTCAGACCCCTGTCTTGCGCGTCACGCCTGGTCACTGGATGTGCGAGGGGTGTCTATGGATGCTCGCCTGCGAAAAGCAAGTCTCATGCCTTTAGCTAGATGTGAAAGTCTAGACCCCATGCCCTGAACCTAGTTACCCAGAGGCAATAACAGCGTACTTACTCTGGTATACCCCAAACCGTCACAAAGGCCCCTGTATTTTACATTAGGATCCGAAGCCAACCACACCTCGGGAGCGCTAAGGACGCACTGGCAGTACCTGGGGCAAGCAGTTGCCGGCTCCAGCACAAGCCTTCTGCATCTTTGACTAAAGTCTCCTTAGGTTTTTTTTGTTTATAATCTTGGTTCGTATTATGGTTCTAAGGGGTGTATAGTTGAGTTGAATATTGGGAAGTTTAAGGCTTGGGGTTCAATGTGTACCTTTGACTGAATACAGACAGCTTCAGAGCGCGCACCCGGCGATCTCCATTTCCCTTCTCCTACCTTTGGTGAGTAGGGAATGGAAGAATGGTAGTAATAGTAGTTATAATTGTACCCCATTCCTCCATTCCCTACTAACCAAAGGTAAGTTATGTACCCGGAGATCTCAACCTCCCTTATGTAAGGAAGATGTGAATATAGTTGATACAAGCGAGTATGTTCCCGATTTAGCCCTAAACCCTAAACCCTAACACTGGGCGCTCAGGGGATATACCCATCTCTATCAACCTGGGATTTTCTGAGGTGTTTGAGCTACCAGCAGCTCCTCTCTGTAACTGCCAGACATCCCGATGTCTCTGCGGAGCTTGTGGCTGGGCTTTTAGGGTTTAGGGTTTCGGGAGAAACAGCTTTTGGGAAAACGGCACTATAGCCGCAATACCACACAACTGCTAGTCGTTTGAGGTTTAGCAGCTCTACATCTTTTCTTTTTTCATGTTCATACCCGCCCTAGCCCCTAAACTCTTTAAGCTCTGCAGCCGAGCTTCTATGTGGAGATGTGACGGTAGAATAGTTGCCGCGTGCTGCCTGTGTGGTTCCCTTTCTCGTAAATCCGTCACGGTACCGGAACCTTATTTTGGGGTCCTTGTAGTATGGATCCCACTATTTAGGTTACTATGTTAGGGTCCCCTATTTTCGAAAACTCCCAAATAGCCTCGGCATTATGCCGATGTGCCGTTTGCACATATTTCGGCTGTGGCTTTGTTTTGCGCGAAGTGTAGGCCAGAACGGCTGTTGCATAGTGAATGGCGGCGCGGTAAGAAGAACTATCATAGCAGCTGAGAAGAAACGGCAAAACGTATGGGCAAAACGTCAAACATCTGGGCAAAGTGTGCGTTTAGATGCCACATTGTTTGTGGCATTTGCTTTATTTTGGTGGTGTCGGCGAGGTTTGGGCTTCTCGTTGAAAAGTTGGAGGCTAGGATGTCGCTCAATCCTGGACAGATGTCCAAGCACACTGCTCATTTTCCGCAACGTCGCCCAGATCACCAACATCACCAACATCACCGACATCACCAACATCACCAACACATCAACATCATCATCATCATCAACATCGTCAGCAGCATCGTCATCATCATCAAGCTCAACAGGATATCAACATCATCATCTTCATCATCGTCATCATTATCGCCATCATCGTTATCAGCAGCACCATCATCATTATCATTATCATCATCGTGATCATCAGCATCATCGTCATCACCATCAACACCATAATTACCATCATCAGCTTCATCAGCATCATCAGCATCATTAGCGTCATCAATATTACCAGCATCATCAGCATCGTCGGCGTCATCAGCATCAGCATCATCATCGTGATCATCATTTTCGCCATCACCATTGTTACTATCGTTGTGATCGTATCATGTTGTATCTGCATGATCGCCACCATCAGCGAATCATTTACCGTCGCTATCGCCACCATCCGGGCCATTGCGTCCTTCGTCAACTTTGTCAACAGCAACATCATCATCACCACCATCATCGTCATCATCATCTTCGTCATCATCACCTTCGCACTCCAAGCATCACAGCCGGCCTGAGGTAATTCATGCGCGGCTCTTCCTCAGTGCTTCTTGGCGTTCTTTTGCAGCTTGGGGCGGTCCACCCCCCTCCACCCCCCTCCACCCCTCCACCCCTCCGTAGTTTCTTGACTTGGGGCCCAAAACGTTGAATGGGGAGCCGAGGCTCTGGACGAAATAGCAGAGGATGAGCTCCATGACCTGAGCGCCGTCTTGTAATATACGGGGACCCTTTTTAAAGCCTTCCAGCCTTCCCTTAAAGCGGACCCTATTAAGGTTTCGGGTTTAGGGTTTAGTACTATAGATCCCTATGCTACCCTCGGGGATCATCCCTTATGGGCCACCCAGCTACTCATAACAAAGCCTACACCGAAAGCCGTATTGCAATCTTAGGAGCCCCGATATTATTAATTCGGCTGCGCTTCCGAGCTCGGACCGGTTGGGGCTTTCAGTGATCGCTAGGCTTCTGAGTGACCAGTGCGCGTACCGTTCTGTAGATTCAGGTGCGTCCGGTGGGTCCGATAAGCCCCAACTTTTGCGGCTTCATATAGGGGCCTTAATAATTACCACTATTATTTTGAGTGGTTTTCATTGTATTTATAGTATAAGATACCCCCAAACCAAATTCTAATTACTAAGGCCCATATATCATATCCTTATACTAGGGCTCATAGTAACCCTTATAGACCCAGTTAAAGGGGTCCTATTCTAATTATCAAGGCCCCTATATTAGTGCTTTTTCTGCAGCACATCCGATCGGATTTCGAATGCTGCGATGAGGGAAATTTCCCTCCTCTCTCTCGGACGCCGGCCAACAGCCAGGGGCTCAGGAATCCTAAACGCAAACACCATATCCCCTAAAGGAGCTCTTATAGGATCCCTTAAGGGAGCTCTTACAGGATCCACCCCTAAACCCTAAACCCTAAACCATCATACTCCCTGAACCCGAAACCCGAAACGCGAACGGGCCCCTATACTATAGAACCCTACTGTAGATCCCACCCTATTCCAATTGTTCAGGCTCATTCACTTCTTCGGCCGGGGGAGGTGCAGGAAATCTTGAGTGTACCAGACCAGTCAGAGGAAAGTCAGTATTCTTTTCAAACCCTCTTTGTAGGTACCTTTTTTAAAGGGGTTTAGAGTTTAGGGTTTAGGCATTAGGGTTTAGGTGCAAAAGCCGGTTCTAATTGTGAAGCAACGAGTTCGGCAATCTGGGTCCGGGCCAAAGAATATTGAACGTTGGCCTTTGCCCAGACATAGTGGCTTCATTTCTTGCATCAGGTTCACAGAGCTGTGCTGACCCTAAACCCCAAATCCTAAATCCTAAACCCCATATCCTAACTCCTAAACCCCCAACCCTAAACCCTAAACCCTGAAAGCCCTAATCGCTAAGCCCCTAAACCCCGAAACCCTACACCATAAACCCTTTTGATGATCCCAACTCCTCTCAATTCTGGAGGGGCCAAGGGCTGGCCTCATGGCGCTCTGCACTAATTCTCATGTCGGGCCTTGCGGTAGGACCTTGCAAACCCAGAGAGCTCCGCGCTCTTAATTTATGAGGGGGAGCGTGACAATTTGAATAGGGTTTTGGGGAATGTCAGATTAGAATGCTATAACTATGTATGGGGACCATACGGGATACCATTACTGTTTCCGGGCCCCTGCATTGTGGAATACCACATAATCCGTAGCGGGCTTGATCAATCTTATGATTGAAGGAATATCCCAGCAGAGTGATGGATACTATGATTTGGGAAGCCTTCCTAAACTCTAGACCCGAAGCTATCCCTTAATTTCGGCGTCTTGGCCTCTGGGCACGTCGGCAGGGTCACGCTGCCTGAGCCATCCGCCATGGCTCGGTCGAGTTGCAGGGATTCAGGCTCCGTTTCTGGAATGTTCAGCGTTCAGAGTTTAGGAGATAAGGGTTTAGGGTCTGGGGTTTAAAGTTTTGAGGTGTATTGCTGCTTGTAATATCCAAGGAAGGAGGCTAGAAGCATGGGGGTTGAAGTTCCCGTTGCACGAGATACCGGTCTACCACCTGCTACTTTAAACTACCATAACCTACTGCTTTGTAGCTTCTTATTATAAACGCTTAGGTAGAGTATATACTGTACGGACTCTTCAAACCTAGATTTTGGTAGGTCAGCATAGTCCAACCTTGTATCACAACATCAGCTGGGGCAGGTATATGCACAAGAATCAAACAACTGCGCGACACACCTATCGGTCGGCATTGTGGAGTGTTCGAAACTAGGCCGAATAGCCAGTCTTGTGCGGAAGCAACCATCTCGAGATTTGCTTGCCTTCGCCGGGCAGACAGGTCGCCTACACCCCCAACGCGAGGCTGAACCAGCACTCCCAAAGGCTTAACACCGAGGGTTCCCCCGACTCGGGATTCGTTTGTCTTTCTTAAAGTCCAGGTCCATGAACACTATCAGCGTTTACCTAGTGTTTCGAACGCACGGCAGCTTGTAGGCTATGACTCGTTATGCCGCCAAGCGAGCAACTCAGACCGTACCTCTGCAGGCCGGGAATTCTAGATACTGGGCAAACCGAAACCCACAAACCACAATGCATGTGATCGGGTGGATGCCAATGCGGCAGGGGAACCACGGAGTGGTGCGAAAGGGGACACCAGTGTAGAAAACATATCCCAAGCTCTAAAGTTCTGTAGAGCCCTTATATCATGTTTAGATCATAGTCTATCCCAAACCGTACTAATGATTGTAGAACCCCGTTCATAGCCAATAGAAAAACACAGAACTCGAATGCCTTCCGATTTGGGAAGCAAGGAGAAGGCTTTCGATGTCTTCAATTGACTTAAAGGATCTCAGAGTTTAGGGTTTGGGAGCAAATAACCGACAGCGACCGTGCCACACGCATTGACTGGACAGAGACCTTTGCGAAAGAACTACATGGATGTGTCTCGGCAGTTCGCCAACAATAATCAAGAACTCGGTTGGAGCTCTTACTATCGGGGACTCGCTGCGTGCGATCCGGAAGCTTCTTGTCGGGGGTTCGGAAATTGCAGAAAGCCCGAGATATATCAGCTGTTGAGTGCAGAAAAGCTGCTCGGTGTCAGTTTCGGCTACAGGGAGTTTGAGGTGTTCAGGCTGCGGAACATCAGCGCAAACCTACCATCTGCGAGAGTTAGCCATGCCCCTGAAATGCTAAACCCGTACCGCTCAAACCCTAAACCCTAAACCCTCAGCCCTAAATCTCAAACCCCTGTAGAGCATCTGAAACGGCGCCACACGACATTTTCATCATTTTCCATCCGCAGCCCGAGAAGATCGGGGCGGGAAGCTGACAATTATAGCGAGTCCAGTCCACTGTATGAAGGGTTTAGGGTTTAGGGTTTGGACTCTTGTGTAGTCCTACATGTTTGTCTATGTTTGTCTTGTAGGATGCACGTTGAAAGTTCTAAAGGCGAGATGAGAAAGTCATGTGCCACTGGACTGGAACAGTGGAAATTGCATCAGTCGGAAGTAGCGCACCCCGGATGCCTCCAAATGGGCAGGCATGCTTAGATTGTCGTCTCTGAGTAGCCTGTTCTGCTGTGCGCAGCAAACGCCGTCGTGCTTTTGACAACGTGAGAACATGTTTGCCCACCCAAAGGGGATGAGAGAGCCCAGTGGTATTCAGCCTAAACCCTAAACCTTACGTAATTATTCCAGAAATTAGACCCCATATAATTCAGTGATGGGGGCTGTTAGCAAGGTTGCGCCCGAGAGCGTAAGGGAGTTGGCAAGTCTGGTCTCATCCAAAAACCTCTCAGTTGAGGAAAAAATAGGTGGCTTTACAGGTTTTTTTTTGTGTTCTGTGGGATTCGCGTGGGTTTAGGGTTTAGGGTTTTTATGGTTTCTTTTAAGAGGTGTCTTTGGTTGAGGAATGTACCCGATTTCGTGACAAGGGTATAGTCTTTCGCAGCATGCCGGCCACAACGGTCTAGGGTTCAGGGTTTTGGCAACCGACGGCCGATTTCGTTGCCACTCTGTTGGTACCATTCCTATGGCTGCCAGGACCATGATCATGATAATGACCATCACGTGCGAGTTACAGACACCCCAAACCCTGAAATCCCCAGAAGCCCTACACCCGAATCCCCTAAAGCAGAGCAAAGCCAGGCCCCAAACTGTCGGATGAAGATATTCCGGCGCTCATCCTAACAAATCCCCGCAGCTGAAGATTAAATCCCAAAGTGACCGCCCCCAAGATGAGCTCTGAGCTGTGGGTTCTAGGAGCTGTAGCTGTCCAGTTCGGGCGGGGTCGCAGCACCCAGGGTTCAGAATGATGCGAAATCCTCCGTTGATGCGAAACCAAATGCCAAAAGCCCTACAGTAGAAGCCCAAAAGTCGGAAACCCCATTGCCTCAATCCTGAAGAGTCATGTATAGGGAATCCTAGCACTCATTGTCCTCAATCCGGTGTCCAAGCTTTTTGGTACTTACTATATCCCTCCAGACTCCCTAGGTGACTCGTGTGTTCGGCAAGCACGCAGCGCTTGGCTAGCTTGCTTTGTAGATAGGTGCTGTGCTGTGGGTCGGGCTTCAGTATCGGTTTAGTAGAATGTCAGTGGGTTAAGAGCATGAGAGCCAAAAGCTGACACCTGAGAAGCCTCGAACGACAGTTGATGATCTAAACCCTGCATTACCCAGAATAAGGAATGTACCATTTTTCCCATAGTTTAGGGTCCTTAAGGTAATGCAGGATTTATATCATCAACAGTAGTTCCAGAAGGGTTCGAAGCTTAAGCGGAACCTATATTGCTTGGTAGTCCACGGTTTACAAATGTCGGCACCCTTTTGGACAGCAAGTGCTTTGGCCATTGTTGATCTGCGGAGCTGCTACTGCTAGTGTTGCCTCTGCGAAGTCCTAAAGCGCTTCGCTGACCTCTGCGAGCTTTTAGCACAGGTCCCTTGGGGCCTCGGTTGGGGCGTTTTACAAACCATTTCGTTCTCGAAAGACCTAAGCCGCCATGGTGTACACCATGGAGACTCCGGTGGAGGCCTTCGAACGCCTGCGACAGGCCCTAAACGTGCCATGCTGCATCCAGGAGTGACGGCGTCCGTTGAAAGGTTCTTTTAGTGGTGCCTGTAAGTGCGTTCATTTACGGGTTCCTTCTCTGTTCGAGCAAAATAATGTAGCGGCCTGTAGCGTTAACTAGAATAGGGGCCGATTAGTAGCCCTTATAGAAGCCCGATAGACCCCTTTTAAAGGAACCCCCAAAATGGTATTGGCAATTATCTAGGCCCCTTATAGTAGCCCTTACAGAAGCCCTTATAGACCCCTTTACAGGAACCCCCAAAACAGTATAGGTACTTATTCAGGTCCCTATTGGGTTCTTGGGATTTCGTGTCTCCAAGATCGACCACGGGGTGTTAGAAGGGTGTCATCGTCTTTAACTAGACTAAGCTATTTTGGGGTTTAGGGTTTTAGGGCTTAGGGTTCAGGGTTATTATCTGGATGTTTCGGGCCCTTAGGGATTATTGTCACGCATGCTTTATTATGAACCCGGCGGTTCGTAAACTAGTATGCGATTTATATATTTCTTTGGGTCCAAGGGGCTCGGAGTCATAAGGATTACCTAAGAGTGTCTACGAGAAAGGTGTGAGAATCTGCCCCCTTGCTGGGTTGAACGGCCTCTGAGGTTCTGAGGCGAGGTCAACAAGTTCTGAACAGAGCGTAATATAGGGGCCTTAATAATTAGAATAGGGTTTGGGGGCCCAGTATACTCTAATTATAATAAGGAACCCCCAAAACAGTATCGGTAATTATTTAGGCCCCTATATTAGCTTAAACTTCGGAACCTGAATTGCTGGCCCACTGCCCTTGTTCCTGTCTTGGGGTCACGGGTAGATCTTGCTTCGTAAATGATTTAAAGGTTTAGGGTTTGGTGGTTATTGCTAGTAGGAGGATTTCGGGTTTGGGGGCTCGGGTTTGAATTAGGGCCAGTAGGGTTGCAGCGTTTAAGGGTTTCAGGTTGAAGGCTCAGGCTGTGCGGGTTTAGGATTTTAGGGCTCAAGGTGTGGGAGGGGGAAGGCATTGGCCCGCGAGTTGAGTCTGCGAGACTGTAGGCAGGTGAGGATGCAGAGCTGCCTGAAGGTATGAAGGCCCATGGGTAGTTCAAAGTATGGTGATAGGTCCATCAGGGTCATACGTACTTTTCAGTATAGAGTGGCTACTCTGACTATAACCCTACTTACCAAGTCTCCTGATCCTCGATATCCTCTAGGTAGACCCCCATAGCAACCGTACGCAACTTTGTAAAACACCATAGGCACCCCAGAAAAAATGGCAGGTAACGCCATTGATTATAACCCTTTACCCCCTTGGGGTGGCAGAGCTGAGGTACTCAAGGATCACCACTACGACCCCTGGAACTGGCATGAGTATCTCTCAGACGAGCCAGAGGCGTCCCGGCTTGGAGATGGGCGGATTTGGGGACTCTGCGGGTTTGGAAGTTCACGGTTTAGGCGTTTCGGGTTTAGGGACCAGGGGTTTAGGCTTTGAGCCCTCAACCCCTTAAGCCTAGGGCCCTAGGGGTTTCGGGTGCAGGCCTGAAGGGTCGAGCTGAAGCAGGCATCTCCCTGACCCGCCCAGACCCTCAGCCCTAAACCAATATGGGAGTTTCCGAAAATCAGGGGTACCTTATTTGGGGGTCTTTATAGTAAGGATCCTACTATTTTGGGTACTATATTGGGATCCCCAATTTTTGGAAACTCCCATATGCCCTTAACCCTAAACCCGAAGGTCTCCAGGGCTGGCCCAGTCTTAACCTCTGCTCTTGCAGAACTTCTGTGGGTCCGGTGAACGCAGTGTTGATCGTAGCAGTTGACGTAGGAAGCCGCGCAGAAACATGAACAGCTATGAGAGCAGCATGAGTAGCAGCAGTAGTGGATGTCACTGCAACACCAGCAGCAGTAGGAGCAGAGACGGTAGCAGTACGCAAGAAGCTAGTAGTCAGAACTGTAGCCATGAAACTCATCGTAGCGGTCAGAGCTGTCAAAGCACACACAAGAGTTGTGATCGTTGAAACATTCGCCCCTCAACACACATTCGGAGACACCCCTGCCGGATTTGATGCCATGCACTTGGAATAATGCTGGGAGTATTCAGAGCAGTCATGACAGTCGTAATTGACATAGTAATCAGTGAAGACTTGCAGATACGATCTTCTCGGGTGAATACGAGTAAACGTCGGGCTACTCGTAACGGCCGTGCTAATGATGAAAAACACAAGGAAGCATCATCGTCTTATAGTTCTGATACATTTTCGTGCTGGGGATGCCTGCATACTCAACAATGCAAGCATGATAGCTGCGACGAGCATCAGTCATCATACCCATGTTGGTAACCCAGCGTGTGGCAGATATAGTAACCGAGTATTCAGTGGCTTGTGCAGAGCGAGAACACTTTCCCAGAGACTCCAATATCCCCTAATTAAGGAATATACCTTAAGTTATAGTAGGATCCCTAATATGATTTAAGGTATATTCCCTAATTAAGGGAAATTGGAGTCTCTGGGTTGTTGTACCTCTTCCGACTGCCGAGTTCCGAAGTGCTTTCGAGGATCGGCAGTCCGACTGCGCGTCGGGCCACAGGCATTTTCCAAGGCCTTAGAGGAACCCTTGTAGCTACCCATGAACCTCCAAGTAGGCCCTAAACCCTATACCCCTATAGAATCCCTATAGATCCCTTGAAAGGGCCCCTCAAAGGAACACGAAGGTCACGAATGCAAGACCAGTAACTATCAACGAAAGTACGAGGATGCTGCATGGCTCGTCGTCGTCGTCGTCGTTGCCGAAATACAGGGAATGTACCGCCAAAGCCCCATTCTAATTATCAAGGCCCATACATGAATCGTAACATCAATCGAGAGGGGTGAGACGGTGAGACGGTCCGACACTCCAAGCCCACTAGCTGCTGGCTTGATCGCCCATATTCGCCCCAGCCATATATCAAAGCCTAGACGTACAGGTCGGGTCTGTAACACCCGAACACCGCAGAGTTCAGGAGTCCAGGGGATTTAGGGCTAAGGGCCGGACAGTTCTTCTGAAGAGCTCAGGAGGGTGAAGAGGAGGAGGAGGAAGAGGAGGACAGCGGGATTGGTGCTGCCCGGCCTCGGGACCATAGAAACGTGAATAAGGAGCAATTGTATCCCCATGAAGTCCTTAAAACATCATACTATCATACTACAATGTACCACCGGAGACCCTATTTAGACACATTCGAAACTGAAGATCTCAAGCCGGCCGGCACACGGCGAAAACTCTGGCCACAGTGATTGCCCCTTAGTTGAGCGCGCCCGCATTTCAGCCTCCGGAAGCCTCTCCCTGGCTCCCTAAACCCCTAAACGCCGAAACCTAAACCCTAAACCCTTTCGAAGTTTAGCCTAAATCCTAAACCCTAAGCCCTAAACCCTAAACCCTAGACTGCAAGGTCTGCATGTCATTCCCAAGCGGCTGTGCAACTGTGGGTTTCGGCTTTAGGTGCTGTGCGTAGTGCCCTATCCGGGATCACGATGTTGTGTCACGTGTGTCTTGCCCTAGAGCCCTAAATCGGAAACCGAAGCCTTAAGCCCGAAACCCTGGAACCCTGCATGCATAATGCAGGAACCTGATTAAGAAACCTTGGGCCTTTATTAGGGCTCCTTATATGAATCCTACTATTTTGGGGTTGTAGGCCCAGGGTTTCTTAATCAGGTTCCTACATTACTCTACATCCCGTCAGCCTAACAGTTCAACCTCGATGTTCTGGTAGGAGGAGTAATATGGGAGTTTCCGAAAATTGGGGGTACCTTATTTTGGGGTCCATATAATAAGGATCCTACTATTTATGGTACTATATTGGGGTCCCCTGTTCTCGGAAACCCCCTTGTTATACCATAATGTACCCCCCCCCCCTTCCCCCCCAAAGGCCCTATCCTATCTACGGAGGCTCCAAATTCGAACCGCATGGGAACTCTATCAGCTTCACAGATTTCTACACAAACCCGTATAACACCCAATTGAAATCATGTCGAAGGATCTTGACCCAACCTTAGAGAAGCCTCATGATAAACCCGACAGGACTTTTGCAGAGCCCCTTATACAAATTACTGAAGCCGTGTTAAAGTATCTCGACTGGAGACCACGGACGCATCAAACCCTACAGAATTCATATTTTTTCTACACACACCCTCACAAAACCCCATTCCATGTATGAAGGCTCCTACAGCAAACCCGCTAAAAACCTTGAAGCCACCCTTTAAAGAATTCATTTCTACAGAAAACCCTAAACCCTGAACCTGTCTTCGAGTCCTTGTGCAGGAGCTTTTCAAGGATCTGGAGATGCTGGCGCTCAAGCCGCGCCCTGGCGAATCTGTTGGGTTTTTGGGGTTCTCGTGCTTTTTAGGGCTTTAGGTTGTGAAAGTGCAGGGTTTAGGGTGGAGGGTTTGGGGTGGAGGGTTTAGGGTTCAGGGTTCAAGTTCAAGGCTTAGGGTTCAGGGGTATGTTTGAGGTTTAGGGCTTTGGTGTTTTGGTTACGGTTTTCGGTTTAGCGCAGCACAGCACTGCTGCATTTCCGTGCAGCGGAATCGAGGAAGTAGTGATGGTCGGTTGGTCGATCGCGGCAAGCAAGGTACTCATGCGGGGTTTTCGCACGTATCAATCTATCTACTAGGCTGTCTAGCCTAATCTACCTGACCTGACCTAACCTGAGCTGAGCTAAGCAAAGCTAACCTAATCTGTCCATGTAACTCTATCTAAGAATCTATCTATCTAAGGTGTCTGTCCAAGTCTTTATCTATGTATCTATCTAAGTATCTATCTAAGTATCGATTAACGTATCTACACAAATATCAAATTAACTATCTGATTCTATGTCTATCTATCTATCTACCTGCCCATCCCTCCATCGACCGATCTAGCTAGCTAGCTAGCTATCTATGTACCTATCTGATCTATCTGGCACTGTAGGAACCTGATTAAGAAACCTTGGGCCTTTATTAGGGTTCCGACTATTTTGGGGTTATAGGCTCAGGGTTTCTTAATCAGGTTCCTACATTATGAGCATCGAGTCTGCCCCTGCATGGTCGCGCAATACTACGCTATTCCCATTCTCAGAACCTTAAACCCCAGGGATCCGCCCCCTAAACCCTAGACACTAACCCTTAGGCTCTAAGGACACACCTTTCAAGGCTTTTGGGCCCAAAAGACCATACTATAAAAGGCTTTTGGGCTAGTTTGAGCCTTAGGGTAAGCAATGAACCCTAGGCCCTAAACTGCCCTAAACCCTACAAGGAAGCGGCGCAAAAATATCGACAAGCTCAAGGCGCACCTTCTTACGGCGCCTCGGCTTTCGCAGGCAGAGAGGTGCACGGCGGTATGGGGTAATCCTAGGCTCAGGGTTTAGGATTTAGGGTTAGGGTTTAGGATGTAGGATTCAGGATTTAGGATTTAGGATTTAGGGTTTAGGATTTAGGATTTAGGGTAACCCTTGGTTAAAACCAGGGTACCATCCCTTGACGTTCATGTGTTCATAAACCAGAAAGTTTGACTTATCGGGGCGTCGTGGTCGAGCTTGGAGTTTGGCTAGGAAAGTTTCTTCCAATGCTGGGGTCCTTTTCGATCAGGATATGGGACTTTCCGAAAATAGGACCCCAAATAGCAGGATCCTTATTATGAGGACCCCAAAATAAGGTACCCTAATTTTCGGAAACTCCCATATCCCACCATTTGAGATCTCTGTTGCATGGGGACCCTTGCTTTCTGCAACTTTCTTATGCTCAGGGTCTCTGGTGTTGTTCTAGAATATGCCGATAGATGTCGGACATCTATGGTAAAAGAGCTACCTCGTTGATGCTCTTGTTCCAGGTTCGCGCACTCTCCTAGAGGTCTCCAGTCCTCTCTCCGCTTGAACCCGGGGACGAATTATTGCGCCGACGCCATCCCAGAATCCTAATATAGGGGCCTTAATAATTTGAATAGGGTTTTACTATAATAAGGAACCCCCAAAAGAGTATAGGTAGTTCCTGACTTCGGTTTGGGGTTTAGATTGGGCATAGCGTTCTGTGCCAGTACTGACCTCTAGCTCGGCTTACTGCGAGGTTGGCAAACGCTTTTGTGCATAGTTCGGTAGATCAGAACAGGGCCCGGCAAGGTGTCAATTTAGATGAATGCCCTACCCCTCTCCCCCTACCCCCCTAAGGGTCCTTATGAATTATTGATACTCACCTCCACAGCCTTAGTGCGTAGCTTCAAGCAAGGTCGTTCAGGAGCTGAATCGCGCGGGCCACGCCGCCGACCTAGCGCAGCCCAGCTGTCCATAGTACATACCTTAACCTACCAGAACCTACTTTTCTGTAGGGTCCCTATAAATCCCATACTAGGGTTTATAATAGGAACCTACAAAAAGGTAGGGTTTAGTAGGTCTAGGTAGGGTTTAGGGTTTTAGGGTTTCAGGGTTTTGCTTAGGGTTTAGGGTTTAGGGTTTAGGGCGAAGAACCTGAGCCCTCGCAGTCTGAATCCAGAATCCGGAGCCCGTTTTTCCTACTTACACTCCGAAGATCTTGCAGTCCTAATCCCTAATCCCTAAACCCTAAACCCTATACCCTAAACCCTATACCCTAAATCCTAAACCCTATACCCTATACCCTAAACCCTACACGCTAAACCCTATACCCCAAACCCTATACCCTAAACCCTAAACCCTAAACCCTGAATCCCAAACTCCGAGCACTAACACCCCGCAGGCCCGAACCTTACCTATAGCCCCCAACGCCTACTTTTTTCAGGTTCCTTGTCATGATTTCTTTATAGAGTTCCTTGAGAAGGTTGGTATTTTGTGCTACACCCTAAACTCTAAACCCTAAATACCCCAAGCCCCAACCCTAAACCCAAACCCTAAACCCTAAGGCTCTAAACCTTAGGACCTGTGGCTAGAAGCCCCTTCGTCTTTCCGGAATGTGGGCTGACATGATTAGAGTTCCCGGTTTGGAGAAGCTATGGTCTGCGGGTTTGGGGTTCATTCAGGGTTTAGGGTTTAGGGTTAGGCTTTAGGGTTTAGGGTTTAGGGTTTAGGGTAGGGTTGGGGGCATGGTTTAGGGGCGGGCTGCTAAACCGGCAGAAGGGTCATAGTAATAAGACCGTAAAAATCCCAAGTTGCATTGACATGAGTTCTCATCAGCAGTGGGCACCGGTCAGCAGAGTTCAGGGATTTGGGTTTACGGCCTGGGTCATAGTAGTCAGAAGACAGCTCTAGCAATCGTTAGATCAGAGTACGCACGGGCCAGACGAACAAATACAACTACGACTGCTGCTGGGATGGCGACGACGGCCCACCAGACGACGACGACTGCTGCTGCTGCTGTTACTGTCACCTACTAGCTACTGATGCCAAACTCTGCATAGCAAGACAGGCGTTGACTTAACAACAGCCTGACAACAGTGCCAGTCTTACCACCAGAAGCAGCACCCAAAGCAACCAGAAGAATGACAGCCACCGCCGCGGAACAGTATGAACAAGAACAGCAGAGCAGAAAGCGGCAGACAGAACAGCAGCAACCAGAGCAAAAAGTAGGTGTTCGCCATAGTGATACTACCAAAAGTAGTAGCAATGATGATATCTTGGATGCGAGCCAGGTATTACTACATGTCCGTGCAGCCCGAGCTCATGAAGGAGTGTGTCGTCATCATGGGCGTGGCTGGGGACATCGACGAGGAGCAACTCCGTTCCGTCGCCTTCAGATCATAAATGACGGCTCCAGCCCTCAACTCGAAACCGCACAACAACAAACAACACCAAACCCCCAAAAAACTCCCAAACCCAGAAATCCCAAAACCTAAACCCCGTCTAAACCCTGAACCTTTCGAGCGGTATCCCCCAAGCTTTGCTCAAAGTACAACCTGGCGGTGACCCGCAATCAAAGCTGATGCGCAAGGTTTGGAACCTTCGGGCTTTGGGTTTGATATACCTACCTTTGGTTAGTAGGGAATGGAGGAATGGTAGTAATAGTAGTTATAATTGTACCCGATTCCTCCATTCCCTACTAACCAACAGTAAGTATACCCGCCCTCAGTGTTTAAGAGCTTTCGCAGCCATTACAAATGCTAGACCCGCAAACCCCCCGCCCCGACCCCAAAGCAGCCTTGCAACGGGTGAACCGCTGGGGCCCTGTAACCCTAAACCCTGAGGACATAGGGCTGGTTTGAGGTTTAAGTCTTGCGGTTTCGGGTCTAGTATGAAGAAACCCTTACACAGCTGGATATGGGAGTTTCCGAAAAGGATCCTTACTATAAGGACTCCCAAATAAGGTACCCCCTATTTTATATACGCCTACGAAACTTGTCTAGCCTGTGGGGATTTGGGTCTGAAAACCCTGCAATCCGAAGACCTAGGGTTTGAACTTCGGCGGAACCCTTAAACCCTAAACCCACGCCTTAACCCTAAACCCTAAAGCCCTAATATGGGGCCTAGATAATTACCAATTTAATACTATTTTTGGGTGTTCCTTATTATTGGTATAGTATAATGGGCCCCAAGACCCTATACTAATTCCTAAGGCCCCTATAGTAAGCCCGTCATCGATCAAGAGGACCTCCTCAATGACAGTGGTGATGCCTCCCCGGCATCTCGACGGCAATGCACCACGCGACATGGCGGGTTCCCTAAAGGGTTCCATGGTTTAAAGTTTTAGGGTGTATAGGATGTGGGGTTTAGGGTTGAGGGTTTAGGGCTCAGGGTTTAAGGAATATGGTCTAGAGGTTAGGGTTCCTTCAAGCGCTAAGTTGAAAATGTGCTATATTCTCTAAGGGTTGCTTTAAAAGGTTGTAAGGGGCGTTATATGGACTGTAGGGTTTTGCTTCTTTGGAATTTATGATAAGTAGGGGTCCTTGGTTTCAGGGTCCTTCTAATAAGGAATCTGTTGTTGGGGTGTATATTTGGTTCCTTTTCTCTGAAACTGGAAAACCCGTTCAAAGTACATATACTCAGCCAGTGAACTCTACTGTTCGGGATTGCCGTGTCTGCAAACACTGCGATGATGCTGAAGGTGATGCTGATGCTGATCACGATGCTGATGATCATGTCGCTGATGATGCTGGTGATGATATTGGGCATGAAAATAAGCGTGAATGATGATGATGATGGTGATCACCATCATCGTCATCATCATCATCATCATCACCGTCGTCGTTAAGGAACCCTTTGCGGGACCCTTTGTAGGAACCTGGATAGGAACCGTTTAGGAGTCCCTCTCGAAGCTCTTGTATGCCCCAAATCCTACGCCTTAAGCTCTAAATCCTAAGTCCAAGACACGAAATCCTCAACCACAAACCCTAAACCCTAGAATCATCATAAACTTAAACCCACCCTAAACCCTCAGTCTCTCAGAAGCACGCAGTCGGTGGCCTCCTGAGGAGAAGATCATGGCAGCCTTGCAGGCCAAGCTGGATGCGGCCCACGAACGCATCGAGGAGCTCACGGATGAGGTGCCGGTTGTGGGGTTTGATGGCTATTTGAAGAATCTGGAAGGGTTTTGGGGTTTGCTTTTTTGGGTGTACTTCTTTTTAGGTTTTGCTTCAGGGTGAGGGTCCCAGCAGTTCGTAAAGAGGCTCACAGATGCGGGGCCCGGCTTGATGTCCGGCAATAAGAAGGAAGACGCCTATCCATGATCATGCCCAGTGCGAATGCTGTAATCAGAATCCGCATTCTTCTTGCTTTTCCATTTGATGCTAATGCGCGGATGCTGTTGCCGTTGCTGTTGGTGTTGGTGTTGCCTTTGTTGTTGGCTTATTTGTTATTGGTGTTCTTGTTATTGTTCTCGTTCCTGTTCTTCTTGTTGTTCTCATCATTGTTCTTGTGATTGTGCTTGTTCTTGCTCTTGTTATTGTTGTGGTTTCTTCTTCTTTCGCTCGCCGTCGCACAGCCCTGTAAAGCCAGCCATCCAGCAGCCTTCAAACCTCCACCAACAGGTGACCGACCTGAAGAAAAGGCTCAAGCAGAAGACGGAGGAAAGCGAGGACCGGCTCGAGACTGGTTGTTTCCAAGCAGTAGGGGTTTTTGGGTTTGCCAAAGGCTTCATAGGGTTGAGGGTACACTGAAGTGGTGGGTGGGAGAAGGGTTGCTATAAGGGGTTTGGGGTCTTGGGGTTTAGCGGTTTGGAATCAGGATTTTGGGGCTCGCTGTTGCTGGTTGATTCCCGTGCTCTTCAGTTCAGGCTACCAGTGACGACACGAAGAACAGAACGATAGAGCCCAAACCCCTAAGCCCTAAATCCCCAGAATCCCTAAAGCCTAAAGAGTAAGTATATAGACCTGCGGCCATCCGAAGTCCTGACAGGACAGATGGGGGCACTGGCAGAGATCAAAGATGCAGGCCAGAGGGAGGTGTCTACAAGGGTTCTAGAAGGATTCTATTAAGGCTGGGTTCTGTAAGGTAAGGTTTTCACAAGGGCCAAACGAAGGCGTCTATACGGGTTCTATGAAGATTCCCAAAAAGGTTCTTTGAAGTGTTGGTTGAAAGAGGTTTCCATAAGGGTTCCAGAAAAGCTTCTACAAGGGTTCTAGAAGGTTTCTCCAAGGGCTCTGAAAGGTTTCTATAAGGAAAGGTTTCTTTGAGGTTTCTATAAAGGTTCGATTTCTAGCTATCTACCTATCCAGCGATCAGT
Organism: Symbiodinium sp. clade A Y106; assembly: GCA_003297005.1. Lineage (NCBI taxonomy): Eukaryota > Dinophyceae > Suessiales > Symbiodiniaceae > Symbiodinium > Symbiodinium sp. clade A. Next base: position 119,807 of record BGNK01001119.1, on the reverse strand, counting down.
CTTTCATTGCGAAACCCCAAACTTCCCTACATCCTGCTGCCACACCTGCGTCCTATACCCCAGCCTTCAACCGAAGCCCTACAGACCCTAAACCCTAAACCCTACCCCCCAAACCCTAAACCCAAAAAGCCATATAAACCCTCTAAGCCCTATAATCCCTAAAAACCCTATAAACCCTATAAACCCTAAACCCTAAACCCTACCAAGTAAAGCAGAAGCCTGGAAGACGTTCTCTCAGGGTGAAGAAGCGATGCAGAGACTCGACGAGACGACCCGGTGGCCTGGCATGAGATAGGGGCCTTAATAATTAGAACAGGGTTTTGGGGCCCATTATACTATAATTATAATAAGGAACCCTTAAAATAGTATTGGTAGTTATTTAGGCCCCCACGTGCATCGGTAGAATTGGCTCACAATACCCTCCAACATGACCCTGCGGACCCTGCGTATCTAGCGCGAAGCATTCCTGAGCCCTCCCAGCCCTGGTCTGTCTTGTGCACAGGATTTTCGAACACTCTAAGGCCTTAACTCTAAACCCTAAACCCCAGCAGAGACCCCGTGAATCAGCTGGAAAAAGGAGCCCAAAAAAAAACCCAGCCGGAGTTAAGGTTTTGAGGTTTAGGGTTTCAGGGGCCCAGCTTTTTGTGTTTCATCTTCAGAAGCTCGAAGGTCCTTGATGATGGTCCTGGAAAGAGAAGGTAAGCTTGCGGCTGCCTACGCGCCTGGGCCGAGTCGCTTTAGGGTTCAGGTTTAACAGGAATGGTTTCCTCTTAAAGTGAACCCCGGAAAGTTGGAACATGGTTTTTGGAGGATTAATGCTGGGATCCCCTATACTTTACCTTAAGGCCATGAGGATATTGATGTTCCAACTTTCTGGCTTCTACTGTANAAGTGAACCCCGGAAAGTTGGAACATGGTTTTTGGAGGATTAATGCTGGGATCCCCTATACTTTACCTTAAGGCCATGAGGATATTGATGTTCCAACTTTCTGGCTTCTACTGTAGGGGCTTTAGGCTTGAGGGTTTCAGATCTACGGTTTTTGGTTTAGGGTTTAGGGTTTAGGGTTTAGGGTTTAGGGTTTAGGCTCTAGGGATTCTAGGGCTTTGGGATCTTTTTTTTCGGCATGTGGTGGAGAGTGAGTTGAGGGATTCTTGGTGGACAGGTTCAATATTGAGTGGGTACATGTAGATCCTATAAACGGAACATCTTCGATGGGACGAGGCAGATGGAAAGTTTCAAAAAGGAAGGGTCTTCAAGAAAACCCTTCAATGGTAGGAACCGTCACAACACAAATCCTCACGGCTTCAATACAGAAAGCTAGCAAACCTTCTTCAACTCTGAACCCTACACACTCCACGGCCTACGACCCAATGCTCCACCAAGGTACGTCAAGCCCGACGACTCCAGAACCCAAGCCCTGAACCGTAGACAAAGCCTCAGCCCTGTACACTCAGCCCTAAACCCAAAACGTCTCAAGGCTTCAGCCCTAAATCCTAAAAGCTGAGCAGACGCCCGAGAATGTTTTGCCATCTGCGCAGAACGACCTCTACGCCCGGCACAACCGGGCGCGGAAGCTGATGATCTACAAGGGCACCCACCTGATGAGAGACAGGCTGAGACTTACCGTTTGGAGTTTCGGGTTTAGGGAGTTTAGTTATTTTCGTGTTGGGTCTGGTGTTGAGGGTTTGGGTGCGACGTCTGGACGCTGGATATGAGGGCTCAGGCTTAGGTGTGCGGTTATTGGGACCCGCCGGCTGAAACCCATGCCTGGAAGGTTTGACTCGATACCCCCCGGCTGAAAACCCGCGCCTAGAAGGTTTCACACGATACACGGCCTGTGACATCAGTGACATGTTTAGCTTATGCACGTGGAGCTCTTGGGGGAGTCACTTGTTTGCCATAGCAAAAGCCTAAATCCTAGACCCGAATGCCTCTGCTTCTTCTTCGTCACTTGTGCAGGTTGTTTCTGCGGAACAAAACCGAAAATCTCTTCTATGGGTTCCATGGCTTCTGCGCGGTCCTCCAGCAGGAGAAGGAGGAACGCATCCGACGAGTGCCTTGGCAATCCGAAACTTCATCTCTGTGCGCTTCTCTGTGCGACTCCCAAGAACGGAACTGACCGTAAAGCCTAAACCCTCAATGCTAAACTTAAACCCCTAATGTAGGAACCTGATTAAGAAACCCTGGGCCTATAACCACCAAAATAGTAGGATTCATATAAGGAACCCTGATAAAGGCCCAAGGTTTCTTAATCAGGTTCCTACATTAATCGGGTCGTCAGCCTGCTAGAGAAGCTGAGCAAAGAAGTCCGTGTGGCTCGCATCAGTCTGTGTTGAGGCTCTTAATGGGCTGAGCTCCAGGCTGCAGGTATTACCCGGTTGAGGGTTTTGAATTTTTTCGGTTTGGGGGGATTTTGGGTTTTGTGAGTTTTACGGCTTCAGGGTTGGGAGCTTCACGGGCGAAGGTTTACAGTAGGCTTCAGGGATGTTGCCCTTGCTGACTTGGTTCTCGTTGGAGGAGTCCGACACTCTGAACTGTTGAGTTTGTAAGCTCCTAAACCCTAAACCCTCAACCTGGCATGGCACCCCAAAGCCGTAAACTCTTAGCCTTAAGCCCGGAAAAGCCAACAGCGAAGGAGCTCGAAGAGATGCGTGATTCCGTTGAGTTTGCACTCCGGAACGAAGTTCGGTGGCTTATCTCGGAGTGCCTCATCTGATTCTTGGGGCTTGTATGTCTGCACATGCGTGTGTACATGACCTGTGCATGTGTGTATGTGTACATGTATGCATGCATGGATGGATGGATGGGTGGGTGGGTGGATGGATGGATGGATGGATGAATGGAAGGATGGATGGAATGTACATGCCCACATGCCCACATGTATGGTCTCGTATCGCCACGTCAGTCTCCCCCCTCCCCTCCAAAGGCCAGCCAGCCATGACCTCTCAACCGTGCCGTGCAAACAATCACAGGCACTGTGTGCCGTTTCTCACACCAGCACCCGTCCCCCCCCTTTCTGCCCGGCACCGATGAGAATGATTGCGATGATGTTGACCAAGCCTAAACTCGAAACCCCAAGCTTCTAAGTAGTCTTCTGGCATGGGAGAGTTTATGATGGTTGAATAAGGGTTATATAGAGCTTTTATCAGCGGTTCTTACAAGGTGCTCACATCAACGATAGGGGGACTTGTCGTCGGAAGGGTTATGATTCGCGTAGCTACACTTACAGTTCTTCTCGCGCTAATCAAGGTGTTTATGACCTTATAATATGTATGCATGAGTGAACAGCACCATCACGTAAAGACTAGCCAGATCGTACACCCACCTATGCAGGCTATAACCATTAGAGGATGATTTTGGGTATAGTGTAGCATACATACAAAGGAACTTTAGAGGGATACTGTAACTAAAGCTTCAGGCTTCTATACACATCCACTAGCCTCCCCAGTGGTACCCTTTTGAAATTTTTCTTTACGGGTTCCCTTATTAAAACCATATTATGGGAGAATGGGTACCCTTATCATTAGAGAGCGGCCTGCCATGGGGCCTGGGTTTTTGAGTATTGTGTTTCCTGGTATCAAACAGAACTATGGCAGTCCCTTCTGTATCATTAAACGGCTACTCAGGAACAAAGGCTACCCTAAACCCTGAACCCTAAACCCTAGACCCTAGACCCTAAACCCTAAACCCTAAACCCTAAACTGACTAAGAAGGCCTTCAGCCCTTGAATCTTGAAGTCCAACATGTGAGGTTCTCAGCTTCTTGGGAGGTGGCTTTCGGGGTTGGACGACTTTTTTAAGGGTGGTTTTGAACTTTGGGGCTTCGGGGGCTGCTTTTAAACTTTGGGGCTTCGGGGCTGCTTTTCAACTGTGGGGCTTCGGGGCTCTGGGGTTTCAGGGCCTTGCGAAGCGCAGATCCTCAACCCGACCTTCCTAGCATCCCACATCCGGGTGGTTGTCAAAAGTATGGTCCCTTTTTGGGTCCCCATTATAACACGGCACCTAATATTTATTTAGGGCACCCAAACAGGGACCCTAATTTTGACAACTACCCATCTAGAGCTTCCGGAAGGAACTCGCTCTGCAATGCTTCTGCAAAGCGCCTGACGGAGGCCACGCCTCGGAAACAGGGTTCACGTCGAGATCGCAGTCGGGATTCAGTGGGTGTACATAAGTCTCGTTATGAATCTTCGGTACTGTATAGAGGGGGCGGGGGGTGTCCTTCTGAGGAGATTAGCGAGATAGGACAGAGCAACGCACGAATTAGAGAGAACTGCAGGGCTCCCAATACTCATGAGGCGCTTGACTCTGCAAGAGTTAAATAAACCCTGAACCCTGAACCCTAAACCCTAAACCCTAAAAAAAAACCCTAATCCACCGCACCGGCAGGAGACGAATCGTCTCAAGCTTGACCGCCGGGCACTCGCCAAGAGGCCCAGAGGGGTTTGCCCAGAGGGCCGAAGCAAGCAGGGGGTTTCTCCAGGCTTCTAAAAGCGCTTCTACAGGGGTACAGGGTTGCATAGGGGTTTAAAACCTAAACCCTAAACCCCTAAACCGCTGCCCTGCTGACCCCGGCAAAGGAAATCTTTTGGCACCTCCCGCATACCGGAGTCCGAAGTGCAGGATGAGAGTTCGTCAAGCCATAACAATCGTTATAATAGTTGTAATAGTTCCAATAGTGATAGCAATAGCACCAGTTCTGATATGGCAACCTAGCTCTCTTTACATAAACACCTGCGCAGCTTTTCTTGCTGTATCTTTGTTTCTGTCGGTCTGTTTCATCCACCAGGTGCGAATATGTATGTGAGTGGCTACATAAGTGAGCGGAGAAATGGGCTCATTATGTCGGTCAGCCAGTCAACCAATGCTCGCTTCGATGCATTGGTGAGCGCTGGGTTTGGTCTCAACCCTACTATCTAAACCCTACACCCTAAATTTCCCTAAACCCTGAAATCTTTGAAAAGTGTACCAAGCTTTATAAAAGCCCGGAAATCTGAACCCTACAGCCCCGGACGCCAAAGCCTACGCACTAGCCTTACTGCATCTCGGCACCTGATTTTTTTTGGGGGGACAGGCTCCTCTACAAGCAGCGCCCCTATGAGCTTCTCGGGCTGAGATCTGCAAGAGAGCTTTGAGGTTTAGGGTTCATTGCTTGAGGGCTTTGGGGTTTGGGCTTTCTTGTTTGCTTTTCATTCGGGTTTGTGTTATATAGAGGCCTGGATAGCAGTTATTAAGGCCCCTATATTCAGGGGTTTTCGCAGGGTTGTCATACGGGTGTTTGCAGTCGGGATCAGGGCTTGTGGCTGGGGGTTTAGGGACTTGGGTTTACGGCCCGAGGGCATTGAGTTTGGGGTTTTGGGGTTATGGATCAGAGCTTAAAGTTTTACAGACATATACTATACTATATCGTGTAATATGTCCTTGTGCTGCTGTATCCTACCAGGTTCAATAACTTGATACTATACCCTACAACCCTTTTAGTGCTTTGGGTTTAGGTGTGGAGGCACAGCGCCTCAGAGTACTTGACCTTAAGTTGCAGCTAGCTAGCACAAGTCATCGCCGTTGTCATCGTCGCGATCAAGAATCAAGAAAAGCGGTCATCATCAGCATCATCATCATCATCAGCATCTTCATCATCATCGTCATCATCAACAACAGCAGCACCATCTTCATTGCAACCGTCGTGAACTTCCGCTTCCTCATCATCTTTGTCGGCATCATGACCAATGTCGTAGCTTATTGCTGTGGGTCTCGTTGCGAACATGGTTTAGGGTTTAGGGTTTGGGAGTTTAGGGGTTCAGGGTTTAGGGGTTTCCCCCAAAAGCAGAACAACCAACACCCAAGCCCACACCAACCTAAACCCTCAATCCTGCGCCCCAAGCCCTAAAACTTTCCCCCTGTGGCCCTCATACCGTTCCCAACCGCAAAAAAACACTTCCCAGGCCAAACGAGTATTTGCTCTGGATCTGGGAAATGTGGCAGTCTTTGCGGGGGGGCTTGCGTCTGGAGAAATCTTTGGAGCGGGAGAAGGCACCCTCGAGCAATGTTGGGGCTTAAAATAGTTGCAGCAAGTTTATGGGCTATGCCACGAGATATCACGAACTGTTCAGACTTCATATCCTTTTTGTTTAACGACACTTCATTCTGCGAACTACAAGGATTTGGTTGATTTTCCCGCAATTGAGGGATTGGAATCTGCAAGGCACCCTCGACAAGCCTGACGGGGTGCTAACTTCTATAAATCTCTATGGAACTCTACACTTTTCGCCATTAGTAAAGGAGCATCGTCGGAAGGGCTTCGAGGTTTGGGGTGGCTCTGTCTGTGTGTGTGTGCTCGCCCTCGTCTCTGTGTATGTATGTATGTATGTATGTATGTCTGTATGTAGAAATATCTGTATGCATGTACGTATGTATGTACGATGTACACTTGTATGTAGGCACAAACATATACCAGACACAAATCCGTGTGCGCAGCTGGATCCACGAGCACACACATTACATACAGTCACAAGTGCCCACATGACGCACATGCGCACGCATGCAGCAAAGGGTGGTTCCCCACTACTTAGTATGCAGCATCGGGGGTGTAACACAGGAATTTACCGAAAGGGTGACGAAGTCGACTGCACATGGCTGAATCCATATTATGCGTGCTTGTGTTTGTACTCATGCACTCAGTATGTATGTAAATACCAAGATACACATGCATGCACACACACACACCACATTTTTATACGTATATGTGTACATGTCTATACACAAAGGTTTTATGTGTCTACACAGACACGTGCATTGCAGATGGACGTTCATATAAGCACATCCGTGCCCGCATGGTTTCTGAAGGCCTGTGAATGTCAAGCGCATATCATGTGTAGCAGTGTAGATGCGACATGTGCTAAGCTAGTGATGTGTTGTATTGGATGCGTTGTATCATGTGGTGTATACTATGTGAAAATTGTGGTATGTGCCGGCTGTTTGCATGTGCAAGATGTCTGCATGAGTGCATGCATGCATGGAGCCATGCATACATTCATGCCTGTATGCAGGCATACATAAATACAGCACAGGCATGTTGTGCACATACGTTCTACGCTTGCTTGCGAGTCTTTTGTGAATGTGAGTCTGCTTCACATGTTCGAGTGTGCGTCCGCTGGTCCATCTACAGATCTTATATAGTCAACGTTTGAAGCGGGGGCTTGGGCAGGAATTTACCATAGTAGTAGTACGGGGGCTTTCAGCGGACACCCAGCACCTTCAGTTCAAGCATATGACATTGACAGCATTGCATGCAAGCTAGAAATGTTTGCATGGAGCAACCGCACCTTGTACCTTGAGCAAAACTGTTCTGGGTTCTTGTTAAAGGATTTAGTCTAAGTTACCATGATACAAAACCCATTAAATTTGCTATAGAACCCTATTATGATAACTCAAACTAGGTTCCTTAACAAGAGCCCAGTAAACCCTAAACCCTAAACCCTTGAAGCCCTTGAAGCTCAGACCCCCAGGCTACCGTGGCGGCAGTCAACCAGCAATTTACCTGGACATCCCGCCTTTGCCTCGGTCGGGAAGCTGGGTTTCTCTCGTTTTCGTGCTGGGAAATCCCATATCTTTTTGAGGGTTTAGGGTTGAGGGTTTAGGATTTAGGGTTTAGGGTTGAGGGTTGAGGGTTTAGGATTGAGGGTTTTGTAAGGCGTTTGGAGAGGAGTATTGAAATTTTCCTTCGGCCCGAGGCTAACCCAAAGAACCAAGCAGCAAGTCCATTCAGGAGTATACCTCTCCAGACTCCAGTGATTTCGCCAAAGACCTAAAGGACCCTGCGCCTCGAGTCCTCTAGACTTGAACATTAAATCTTAGAAGGAAAAGGTGTTGCTGACCACCGTCGTCTCGTAGTTCAGGAAGTAGTGGTGGCGGCGGCGCTGGTGGCAGTGCTGCCACCACTACCATGACGACGACTGACAACTGCTACTGCCACTGCCACTGCTATTGCTACTGTTACTGCCACTCCTACCACTACTACTACTACTACTACTACTACTTTACTACTACTACTACTACTAGTACTAACTACTACTACATACTACTACTACATACTACTACTACTACTACTACTAGTACTACTACTGCTAGTACTACTACTACTACTACTAGTAGTACTACTACTGCTAGTACTACTACTACTACTACTACTACTACTACTCCTGCTACTACTACTACTACTACTACTACTATTCCTCCTCCTCCTACTACTACTACTCCTGCTCCTGCTCCTGCTCCTGCTGCTGCTTTGCTGCTGCTGCTGCTAATCTACGGCGCAGCAACAGCAGCAGCAACATGAACAACAACCACCAAGGCTGCTGCTGCTGCTGCCACCACCGCAACAACTACGACTACGACTGCACCTGCTATTAGTTACTGCTTCAATATACTCATGTGCTCTTTTTTTCTGAATCCCAAAGCTTATTGAATTTTGAGTCCATCCTTGCGGGCTTTCCGAACCGTAAATAAGGACCCGCGTTCTTTATGGTGCTTGTGGGGTTTAGGGTTTAGGGTTTAGGGTTTAGGGTTTGTCACTGTGAAGTTGCCATTTATGTCCATACTGACCCCGAAGACTCGCAAGGGGACCAGAGCTTAGAAAACGAGCTAGCTCCCATAATGGAGCGACCCGGACAGCGAGCAATCAAAGCACTTCACTGTATGTTTCTACCGAGACTTTAATTCAGCCCAAAACCGTGGGCGAATGGTTAAGGCCCGTGTATTCGCGGGAGAGGTCGCAGATGTCAGCTCAATGGTTTTGCAGGATCGACCCTAGCTGCTAAACTCCAAACCCTGAACCCATACAATGCCTATTATTCGAGATCACGTAGTTGAAGTGTTGGTCTAGGAAATATTCAAACCCTCAAGTCTAAGTTGAATCAAGCCCTAAACCCTAAGCCCGAACCTTAAACCCCAAACTCCAAGCCTGAACCTTAAGCCCAAAGCTACTCTCAGGTCAGATGGTGCCTCTCATGGACTTTATGGATCAACTCAGGCCTTTGGTTCGGAACACTCAGGGAGTCGAACCCTAAACCCTAAACGCTGACCTTACGGCCCTTGCAACGCCAAGCTAAAAAGGGCTGGCCCCAAAGGCTAAACCCTAAACCCTAAACTCTAAACCCTAAGTCGCCGAGGGCCCCGAACTCTAAGCTCTAAGCCCTCGAGGCCTTAAGCAACCAACCCCCCCCCCCTTCCCCGGAGGCCCCAAATGCTAAACCCTCAGCCCCGCACGGTCCCAAGCGCTAAACCCCAAACCGCTTACGGCCCTACCAACGGGGCCTAAATAATTACTTATACTATTTCGGTGGTTCTTTATTATGTTTCTAGTATCATATACCCCAAAACCTTATTCTAATTATTAAGGACCCTATATTACTCAGTGAAGCCGCGCGATAAGGAAGAAGCCCATTCTTCATACTCTTGGGCACTTTATCGGCTTTAAGTTCTAGGGCTCTTTCTAGCATTGTTGGAAAAACTTGGGTCGTGCATATGGGTTTTACATTGTATGGCGATTCCAAGGAGATTTACATCATGGAGCCCTGGCCGTAGTAATTAAGGCCCACCCTTCTTCCACCTTGCCCAAGAATGTCGGTGGCTCTGCTTGCTTTCTACAAACACTGGTGTAGGAGCCTGATTAAGAAGCCCTGGGCCTATAACCCCCAAAAATAGAAGGATTCATATAAGGAACCCTAATAAAGGCCCAAGGTTTCTTAATCAGGTTCCTACATTAAACCCTACACCTCAAACCCTAGAGCCGTTGCCTTCAGGATGGACGTTGTGAAGGAGCAAATGCAAGGCGACATCGTCCGATCCCATGCCGCAAATATCACCGCGCTGTCGGGTTTGAGCATAGGGTTTAGGGTTTAGGATTAGGGCAGACGGTTCTTCAATGTCGAACATCGGTTCAATTCCGAAAATCAAGACTCAAACATAACTCAGACAAACCGCCAAGACAAGAACACGCACAACGCAAACACGATCCAGTCAACGTCACCGAAACTCAAACAAAGTCCAATGTTTCTCCCCAAATTGAGAAGCTACAGCTACTCAAAGCTCCGAAACTCAATTACCATAGAGAAAAACCACAGGACACCTCCAAAGCAATTCAGAAGTCACATTCAGCCACTGGCTGACAGGGATGAAGCTTCAAGAAAGTCGTCAAAGATTGGAGTTTTGTGTGTGCCACCTGAGTGTTTCATATGAAATGAGTTTTGTCTGATTTGGTTTGAGTTGTTGCGTGAGTCTGAGTCCTTTTGGGTGCCTGGATTTCTGCAGAGTTTTGGCTGAAACTGAGTTTGAGTTTTTGACGAGTTTGCTTCGAATTTCAAAAAGTTCCGCTAAAGTGGTTCCTTGTGGAAAGGCGAACATGATAAGCATACGGCCTTCAACGAATCTGTATAACAACCCTCAGGTCAAGCATGTGACAGCACGCTTTGAGAGCATCCTGCGTACTATCGCACCCTTCATTTTAAGAGCTTCCCATTAAAAGCCCATGCTCTGCAGAATCAAGCCCGAAGCCTTGGACCCATGACCCAAAGCCCTTATCTCTGAACCCTTAACCCTAAACTCTAAACCCAAATCTCAAACCCTACACCCCAAACGCGCAAAACCCTAAAGGCCTAAGCCGTAAACCTGAAACCCTAAACCCCACACCTCCAGCTTGGTACACGACGTGCTCCACCTGAGGACGCGAACTGGTCGCCGCCAGCGCGAGACAGTGGGGGGACCTAGGATGCAAAATGTGCGCGCGCACATCACAGTTATGTCGTGACTCATGAGTAGTTCTGAAGTCTTAATCGTGGAAGGGGTTCTATAGGCTTTTGCAGGGGGTGAGAGGTTCTCTAAAAGGTTCTACTTGGGAAGCTTGTGGGCGTAGGGTTTCGGTTCCCCGTGCTCTCAACACTGTATGGCGTATGCTCCGCTCAATGCTACTCTTCTTGGTCGAATAGACCCGCTTATGTCGGGCGAGTATACCCAGGACACAGCCAGACAAATAAAACTGAGAGGCTGCATGACGCCGGCATGCTGCTCGGAACCGAACATGATCATTGGTGGCCGCTTTTGGAACCAATAGCACAGCAGAGATATGTCGACCGAGTGAAGAATCCTTCGGCAATGGCTTTTTCCAAAGCTGCTCGCTTCTCGGGACGGAAATCACTTTCCACGCCAGGCCCAGGCACATACAACCCCCAGACCTGCTTCACGCAACCTCGCGTGTTGGCATGCACTTTTGCACCACCGAACCGCGAGGCCAAGCTGAAAACAGTGGATGTCACCAAGTTCAGGCTGACAGATACGCTTGGTGACGGAGGGCTTGGCACTGTCCATGGCGGCACTCTGCATGGCAGGGCAGTGGCTGTGAAGCTTTTTCGCCAGCAGCCAGGCCTTGTAAGGAACCCGGACACGGACCGGCAGGCCCTGCATGAAGCGGCCAGCTATCCGAAATCATTTTGTGACGTGAATCTGGATTTACAAAGCCGCTTTTTAGTGTTTCTGGTGGACTGCCTTCACCAAGTGTTCCTTTGCTGTGTACTGTCGTTTCTCGAGTTTTGTGCTTAACTGCGAAATACTTCGCTTTGGCCGCTTGCTTGGCTTCCCCCTTGCACAGTTGTGCTAAGCTGTTTGCCACCAGACCACGTTTGAAGAGGCCATGCGACTCCGTCGAATCAACCGCGACAACATTGTCCACGTCTTTTCCCTGGTGAGCGAAAGCCGCAAAATCTCCGGCTACTGCATGGAGCTGCTGGCAGAAAGCCTTCAGAAGGCCTCCGACCAAGGCTGTCTTTGCCGGCATCGCCTGGCGACGGCTTTCGCGCAGACCCAGGCCATAGACCCCTATGCCCTATGCCTGCTCGTTGTGCCCGCGTGAACCATGTTCTGACAGCTTCGGGGTGTCTTTTTCGGTGTGTGTGTGTGTGCGCATTCGTGTTGGTGTCTGCGTGCGTGGTTTTTCAAACGTTTCTCTTGTGTTTTTCCTACTCGTACGCAAATGCCGCGCGATAGATAGGGGTGTACTTGGTAGACTCATCTTCCGAGGCGGTGGTGCACATCCACCGCATGCTGATCGCACACACCGATATCAAAGCAGCGAACCTTGGTAGCTGAGTGAGTGCATTTTATGTTTTTTTGGATAATCTTATCCGGGTTACAGAATTGAAAGTGTGCCTATTTTCAGACTTACGAACTCCGCAACTAAGGAACATTTGTTTCAAGCATCCCTTCGCCTCCGACGTCACTTACAGTCGCTGAATTAGTGCACCTTACACTTTAGGGCAGGGGATAACATTATCCCAATAAAACTGAAAGTTTACTCTTCTTGGGGCTTCTGAACTCAGCAGCTAAGGTAAAGCTTATCGACTTCGATGCTGCGGTGAACCTCAAGCACCCGCAGCAGGTTATGGACAGGTGTCCCGCAGATTTATCCCTATATTCGCCCGAGCGGGCGTTTCCTGCCGGAGGACGTCTTCGCCGTCGGTTGGACCTTCGCGAAACTCATGGACGATGTTGGGATTAGCGACGTATGGCTTCGTGCGCAAGTCAAACCCCTGCTTCGAGAGGCCATCGCCCGGCCATCTATGCAGGAGGTGCTGGACGGGACGATGGAGGTCGTGTTGGAAAATGAGAACGAGCCGCTGCCAGCGCTCCTAGGGAGCGAGCAGCGCCAGGACCCCCAGGACCCGTTTGCGAAGTTGTTCGGCTTCTAGAGGGACTCTGGTCCCAGCCGGGGCCGGAGAGCCTCGGCCAAGCTGGACGGCGCCGAGCGGAACCCGTGTTTGTTTTTGTTGTGTGTGCTTTTTTGCTGTTGGTGCTCTCCGGGCGGCGGGCAGCGAGTGAGTGAGTGAGTGAGCTCACGCACCCGCAGCAAAAAAATAAACGCGCCGCGCACCCGCAGCAAAAAAATAAACGCGCCCCCCCAGAGCTCGCGCACCCGCAGCAAAAAAAAACGCGCCACGGACCCGGGATGCCTTTCTGCAGTGGATGCTCGGAGGCGGCCGTCAGCAAGNCCACGGACCCTGGATGCCTTTCTGCAGTGGATGCTCGGAGGCGGCCGGCAGCAAGTGAGTGAGCGAACCTGCCGCGCACCCACAGCAAAAAAAACGTGCCGCGCACCCGCAGCAAAAAAATAAACGCGCCCCCCGGCGCCGAGCCAGATTCGTACAGTTTCCTGAATGTGACCTCGCGCAGTATGGCTGGCTTGGCCGACACTGGCTCCACTTGTAGTGGTTCAGGCTGCAGCCACATCGACAAAATCGCAGGAAGTCGTGGTTCTGAATGGATCGTGTCCCGTGGGTGTCTATCATGAGAATGCAGCCATCACGCTTGTAGGGCCAGCAGAGATAACAGGGTTTTAGGCAAGTTTGAGAGGGATTTATCGGGTTCTAGGGATCTCAATAGTTCGAAAAGGGTTTCCGGGTGTATTATAGTCTTGCTATAAAGGGCCTACAGGTTGACATCGTTTCGAATTCTTCAGCCCCTTGTGCCCAACCTGCCATGCGTTCGAAGTCTCCAGTCCCCGAGGGCCCACTCTTGTTACTGCTGTTGCTGTTCTTGTGATGGTGGTTATAGGGTTTAGGGTTTAAGATTAGGGGTTTAGGGTTTAGGGTTTGAGGTTAAGGGGGTTAGGGTTTGGGGGAGGAGGATTGAGGGGTGGTGGTGGCGGTTCTTCTTGTTGTGGTGGTTCTAGCTGCTTCATTAGTATTCCTCGTTCGAGGATGATGGGGGTTCGTCTCTTTGGCTACCCTAAACCCTACAATCCCTGGGCCCCAAGCCATAAGCCGCAACTCTTCCAGCTAAAGGCGCTAAAGCAAGCCTATACCGTAAGCCTTAAACTCCAATCTCGTAGGGCCAGGGTTCTTTAACGCGTAAAACCAGCAGGTTTTAAGGGTGTAGGGTTCCTGAAGCCCTAAGCCCATGACAGGGTTCCGGTTTTAGGGTTCTATGCCCTAAACATCCCTAAACCCTAAACCCTAAACCTCTAAACCCTAAACCCCTAAACCTCCAACCCCTAGGTTTGCAGCTTTGGCTGACCAGCTGCGCCTGCAGCGTGCGCAGGACCCAACTCCGAACCCCAACCCGCAGTCGTGATCCGAATTGCCACCAGAAGCCCCGGGGGTGTTAGGATTTTATTGTGTTTAGGGTTTTCGAGTTTGGGGGTTTAGGGGGTTCTAGGTTTTGTAAGCGGGTTCTAGAGTTTAGGGGTTTTGAGGTTTAGGGGTTGTAGGGTTCAACCCGACCGCAAGTCACGCTTTGGTGTTAGTTAAGGGTTCAGGATGTGGGGTTGCCTGAGAGTCAGTTAGGGTTCGAAGTTTGGGAATTTGAGGTTTAAAGGTTTAGGTCTGGAGACTTCATCTCCAACCCTCCCTAAGTCCTTCAGACTAAATCATACACAGTGCCTTCCAAAAGCCTTATATAACCCCAGACATACATACATACATACATACATACATACATACATATATACATATTTTTCGAATAAATATATTTATATACAAATTTTTATACACATGTATTCACATAGGTACCCACATGTACATACAGACAGATGTATGTATGATATATACATATATACATATATACATATATACATATATACATATATATATATATATATACATATATATATATATATACACATATGCATACACACAATATACACTGCCATAGCGACCCTAATTAAGCCGTAACCCTAAGCTTCTGCAAGGAGCTGGACATGCTGCTGCGGCTGAGGGACCTCGAGAACGAGGCTCTGGATACGGCGGTCCGAAGGATGTTGGGTTTCGAGGTTTAGGGTTTTTTGGGCTTAGTGGTTTAGGGGTTTAGGGGTTTACGGTTTAGGGTTTAGGAGTTTAGGGTTTAGGGGTTTAGGGGTTTAGGGTTTAGGGGTTTAGGGTTTAGGGGTTTAGGGTTTAGGGTTTAGGAGTTTAGGGTTCAGGGGTTTCCTACCACATACCCCGAAAACCTATTCTAATAGTTCAGGCCGGTGGATTAGGTCGTTTTTTTGTTGTGGGTTGTTATCTGTTGGTTCATACAGTAAAATCGGTTCTTTAAACTTGAACCCCACATCGAAGGGCCTGAAGAGCACTAAACCCTAAACACTAAACCCACACCCTAACTGCAAACCCGAAGCCTATACCTTAACCCTAGTCTAATTTGGCCCTCGAGCCTGGATTTTGTTTTGTTTTCGTGCAGCGCCTGCAGTTGTCGACCTTCAATCCTTCGCCAGCCGTCTCTCCATATGTATGGGTAGATAGATAGATGATAGATCGGTAGATCGGTAGGTCGGTAGGTGGGTAGGTAGATGGATAGATAGGTGCAAACTCGAAACCTTCAAGACCAAGCTAGTCGATCGAAAACACAATACTTCTCCCTTCCGGGTATTAACCGAGCCATAATAATTAGAATTGGGGGGGGGGGGTATATTATGCTATAATTATAATAATGATATTAAAGGATCCCCCCAAAATAGTATAGGCAATTATTTAGGTCCCTATATTCCATCTTAACGTGACATATTCCGATTATTACTCAGACCCGGCTTCTGAAAAAGGGGTGCTGCGTGCCGAACCACGGCCAACGCCCAACAGCCCTGGATGTATTGCATTCATGGGAGTCCAAAAGACTACAAGCCGCAAGCATCTCAACCTAAATCCTAAACCCTAAACCCGGAACCTGAACTTAAGCCAACCTAAACTCCTGAAGTTCCAAGGCGGCTAGAGTCCAAAGATCCTGAGGCTAAGTTCCAAAGACCCCTAGACCCTAGTACCCAAAGATCGCGAGGCTGCTGTAGGGCTTTTTTCATAACAGGTAGTATTACTCAGGTTTGACTCTTAAGGCCCCTATCCCAAGAATGTCCTTGTCTCCGGAGGCCAAGGACGAGCGCATCGCCGTCTTAGAACGCGAAATCGCCGAGGACAAGCACATCCACGCCCTGAAGGCCCATGCTGGCGTTCAGGGTTTCAGGTTTGGGGTTCAGGGTTTAGGGTTCAGGGTTTCAGGTTTGGGGTGTAGGGGCTACAAGAAAACACAACTCAATTCCAATGGTTTTTGAGGGTGCCAGTATATAAGGCTTTATAGGGGTCTATAACGGTTCTCAAAGGGTTTATGAGCTTTTGGTTTGAGGTCTTCGAGGTTTAGAGCTTGGGGGTTTCGGGTCCAGGGGTGTTGGGTTAAAAGCTTCTGGGCTTTGGGAGTGTAGGCGTTTGACGCGAGGGTCTGGGGGTCTGAGGTTTAGGGGTTGGGGGTTTAGGGTTTAAGTGTAATATGTGGGCCTGAATAAATAATTACCAATACTATTTTGGCGGTTCCTTACGTATAATGGGCACCAAAACCCTATTCTAATTATTACGGCCCCTATAATATAGAGCCCTACTATAATAGATCCCTTATAGAACCCTTGAAAGGAACCCTATTCTAGTTATTTTGGGCCCTTTTATATAGAACCCTACTATAGATCCATTATGGACTCCTTTAAGGATCCCTCTAAAGGAAGAAGCCTATTCTACTTATTTCAGCCCCTATATTCGGGGTGCAGGGCTTGGGTTTCAAGCGGTTTAGGGGTCTCGGCAAGCAGTTTAAGGGCGTGGCGCGCTTTTTTCTTTAAAGCGGAGTTGGGGCTTCAGGGGTTTAGGGTTAAGTCGAGAGGTTTAGGGTTTAGGGTTTAGAAGTCTAGAGGTTTAGGGTTTAGGGTTTGGGGTTCACGGTTTAGAGGTTTACAGGGATTTGGGGTGTCGGGGTTTGGAGCGTACCGGTTGGGGGTTTAGAGGTTTCGTGTTGGGTTGAGTGAATTAAGATAGGGTGGGAATAAATTGTAAATAAATATCCCCGTATAGTTCTTATAATGAAGTATACCACAAAACCCTATTCTAAGCAGAATGACCCGTATATTCGTATACTAGGCTTAAGGGCAAGCCGTTGCCACTGAAGCCTGAAGTCAAGTTCAAAATGGCAGGCTCTTGTCTGCTGTCTGCGAGCGCCACGGTTTAGGGTGTAGGCTTTAGGAACTTTAGGGTTCAGGGTTCCGAGTTTCGGCTTTAGGGATTTAGGGTTTCGGGTTTTGGGGGTGAATCCACCAGCGAGGCATGTCGCGCGTAGGCCATTGGTGGCGGAGGGTGCAGCTTACCCAAACCCGTACCCCCAACACCTAAACCTTAGAAGCCTTAGATCTTAACCAAAACCCAAGAGCTTCCTCAAGGGTTGTCTCGACAGTACTCTGCTGGGTGCTGTGTCTCCCTTTGCTGGCTTCGGACCGCTTGCAGAGGGAAGCCGAATTTGCTAAGGGAGTCTCCCCCGGACCACAAGCTCACCCCTGACCGAGGTCTCCCTGGCCCAACTGAGGCGAGATGAGTTCCTGACCGCCGCAGCTCTCACGGCACGACTCCTCGATGCAGGTGTCAAGAACTGCGAGGTGGGTTGAGCATCATCCTTTAGAGCGCCGTTCGTGTACAGCCTCGCCAAGATCTGGAGTCGGCCTGTTGTCCAGAGTGCCGGGACCCGGTGGATCCACGACAACTGGAGGTGGATGCCTGATGATCTCTTCAGACATCTGGACCGGCCCCATCCCAGGTAGCTTCCCCACGCTCCTTGCAAGCGAGGAAGGCCGAGCCTTGAGGCAAATCCCTGCGGAGAGCATGGGGCAGTACCTTAAAACCTAACCCGTGAGACCTAAAGCTTTAACCTCATACACCTGAGAATTTTTCAGCCCGGCGCCCTGCACCATGGGGGAATAGAGAAAGCTAGGAATAGATCCGAGAGCCTCCCAGTAATTAATATAGGGGCCTTATGAATTAGAACAGGATTTTGGTGTATAATAAGGAGCCCCCAAGATAGTTTAGGTAATTATGAAGGCCCCTATATTAGGAGTCTTAAAGTGAAGAAGAAGAGGATCTTTTTGGGGCCTTGGTTAAGGTTTAGGGTTTAGGGTTTAGGTTTAGGGTTTAGGGTTTAGGAAGCATTAGGGTTCAGAGTTTAGGGATTTGTAATAGTGATCTTTCCGAATTGCTCCCAAGCTTCAAAGCAACACAATTCCGCAAGAGTAGCCATGTTGGTCCTCTCGTCGCTGCTGTGCATCACCAGTGCTACCCATGCTTTCCTGAAGCTTCTTGAATGGGAGCAGTCCGAAGCCGGGCACCTTGAAAACCGAACTCCTCAACCCTAAATCATAGAGTTCACCCTAGCCAAAAAGACAAATGCTCAAGAGGATTCACAGCGCCCGCACCCCTTGGAAACTCTCTAGCCCAAACTGGGAGACCCGGATATAGTATCCTAAATAGTAGGCTCCTTGTTAAAAGGACCCCAAAATAGTAGGATCCTTCAAATAAAAACCCCAATATGAAATACCCCTAATTCCCTAATCTTCGGAAGCTCCCATAAATCCTGCAAACACGAGCTGTCGTCCGAAGGGCATGATCGTGGACCTCGAGACCAACCTCAGGACAGTGAATCACAGGGTTTAGGGGTTTAGGGTTTGGGGGTTTAGGGCTTAGGGTTTAGGGGTTCAGGGATTTAGGGGTTTAGGGGTTTAGGGGTTTAGGGTTCAGGGGTTTAGGGGTTTAGGGGTTAAGGTTTAGGGGTTTCGGGTTTAGGGTTTCGAAACCACAAGCCAACGATCTTACGGTCCAGGGTTTGTGCTGGTTGTACGTTTTCTTCTTCTTCTTGTAACTATTCCGCCGTGCGACGTTCTGGTTCTTATTACGGGTTGGCTATTCACAGAATTACTAGAGGGTTTCCCCTTGTTTGCGGTCGTTGCATCTGTTACGAGTAGCGATGTAGCCACATGCTTCACGACCGTAGCCACATGCTTCACGACCCCGCTCACCCGTGACATTAGGATACCCAGTGCAACTGCTTCTGAAAAGTATGTAATAATCTGTCAAAAACTTTCGGTTGTTGCAGCGATGATGATGGTGATGATGAGGGTGATGATGGTGACGACGGTCCTGACGGTGATGATGACGATAGGGTTGATGCTGAACATCACGATGATGGTTATAAGGGTAGTAATGTCAGTCTTGGTTTTCATCTGTTGGTTCATCCTCGTCCCCATCCTAACCTTCATCACCGTCACCAGTACCATCATCACGGTCACCATCTCAACTATAGTTATCCTCAGCCTTCGTACATATGCGTCCAGTATGCATCATGCACCCATGCATGCATGTGGTCTGTAGTATAGTATGTATGTATGTATGCATGCATGTATGCATTCATGTACGTGGGCATTGCGTGCATGCATAACATATATGAGCACGTGCCAATTGCGTATAGTCTACACTCAACTGCGCTTGGGGTCCCTTTGAAGAGTGTTCCCTTTAAAGGGTATTATAAGGGTTCCTTTAAGGGTTCTATAAGGGATCTGTATAGGGGCCTGAATAATTAGAATAGGGTTTGGTGGTATATTATACTAGAATTAGAATAAGTATCCCCCAAAACCCTATTCTAATTATCCCTTTGAAGAGTCCCCCGAAGGAGAGCCCTCGACCGGCGAAAGCAGCGCAGCCGCCTGGCATGTAGTACGCAAGGGATAGATCTCGGAACGGATGTTGTCTACCTACTTATCTATCTGTCTCACTGTTCATCTGCGTGGGAAGGTGTGTGTAAGCACAATAATGATACTAAGTAGGTCTAATACCAGTAATAGTAACACTTATATTATAATACTAATAGTCATAATGATAATACTAGGTCTAATATCAGTACTAGTAACACGTGTATATTATAATGCTAGTAGTCATAATGATACTGTTGATGGACAAAATCCTGCATGACCCTAAGGACCCTAAACTATGGGAATTATGGTATATTCCTTATTATGGGTAATGCAGGATTTTGTCCATCAACCGTAGCAGTGGAGGCTTGGGAGTTCCGCAGATTGCGGGTTTTTGCTTTACCTTTCGCGTGAAGCCAGAAAACTAGCAGTCCTATGAGACTTTAAAAAAAAGAGCTTAGGGTGATTGATCGTTTTACATTCGAAGCCCGAATAATTAACAAGTCCTGAGGTTTCTCTGCTATAATTATAGAATACTACATCCCAAGATCCTATTCAAGAAAGGCCTCTATATGTCCCTGCTGCAGCTGCACCTTTTTGTTCAACATCGAATTCCTAGATGCTAAGCCCGCTTCCCAAAGGGGCACAGGGTTTGGGGTCCGGCAAGCCCCTAAGCTTGTCACCGCGCGGTCTTTGAATGACTGGAGTGGAGCAAAATATTTATTTCTGTGAGAATCTTGTGAGAAAACTGTGAGCGGGTGGGTTTTTCAAAAGAAAAATAATTTGATCATTCCCAATGATTCCACGCCATCGGCGGTCAAAACCCTAAACCCTAAACCGCTCACAGAACCAAAAGTCCAGGTTATGTCGTGCCGCCGGCCAACGGCCCTCGGTGTGTACAGTGCGGCCGAGAGACCTCCTTTCGTGGTTGGCCGCACGGCCTGTTGAGGATTTAGGGTTTTAGGGTTTAGGGTTTAGGGTCGGGCAACCTCTACCTGCCCAAAGACTGTAAGATTCCGGTGCAATCCAGGCCCTGCGACCCATGACAGAAGTAAATGCTGTCGCCAACCATACTTTCTGCAATTCGAGGAGCACAAAAGACAGCCCAATCATGCAACGGCTTCAGGACCCAGCATAAGAGTCCGTGAGTACCAACGAATCAACGCGACAAGGCAGTCAAAAAGTCTTGGTTTCAGATAGAACCTTCAACAGCCTTGTGAGGTAGAACCCTTGAAGCCTGTAAGGGTTCTGTTAAGGATTCCTGATTCCTGTGTGGCTCCTTTGAGGCTTCGTCTGAGGGAGCCGTAATGTCAAGAAGCCCCCACACGAGTATCAGCCAATGAAGTAAGGCTGCTGAGGACACAGCCTTCTTCTTGTTGTGGGATAAGATCTTCACTGAAGTTCAACTCCTTCTCACGTAAACCAATCTATCGACAGTTCATCTCTCACCTTGGCATCTCCGATACACAAATTATGGCTTAGATGACGTTCTGGCAGCCCAGCGCTTTCACTTGCCAAGTAGACTGAAGCCCCAGCCGGCTTGCTAAACTCCTCAGCACCCTAGAAGCGTGGTGGTGGTCGGTGGTGGTCGTGGTGGTGCTGCGAGATATAGTACTGATAGGTACTTGTTAGGTACTTGTCAGAACCATACCACAGTGTTACCGACACATGATGGAATACTGAACCTCCGTAGGACCTAAGAGCGTTGTTGGTGGCAACAAGCAGCACCAACCGTCAGCAGCAAGAATGCCAGTGTAAAGTATGCCACCAAACCACTGCGATTGCGAAGGAACATCCATTGCGAATAAGACAATACTAAAGTGATTAGAAGCCAGACGGCTGGAGCATCACTATCCCCAAACCGTACAGTGGCCGTACAGCCTAAATAGCGGGAAGAGGTGCGCAATGTATCATTTGGCCATGTTCCAACTTCTGGCCCCAAACATTCCGGATTTCCTTTTTTCTACGCTGTGAGTCTTGGACGTTCTTGGCTTTACGAGTGCCTCACAACTCCCACACATCCGCGATGGCGATGCATCCAGAATCTCACCCCTAAACCGCAAATCCTGTATCCACCACCACCCCACCACCCCACCACCCCACCACCCCACCACCCCTAAACCCCAAATCCCAAACCCTTTAACCTATCCCAAACCCTGAAACCCTCAATCAGTTATCTGACCCTGGACCCCAACTCAACTCGAGGAAGCTGCCCCCGGATGGCCTCACGCGAAGTGCGTCTGAGGCGCGTCCAGCTGCGTAACGTCGGGGTTGGAAGAAGAAGAAGAACACGAAGCAAAAATACGAAGAAGACGTAGAAGTATTACTATTCCGTAGGTTGCCCGAAAATACCATGAAACCCTAAACTTACTACAGTTGAGTGTGCCCCTTTCGGTCGCACACTCGCCCAACCGCAGGGTTAAGGGTTTGGGGGTTTGGGCAGGTTTGGGGTTTGGAGGTTTAGAGGTTTCGAGGTTTAGGGGTTTAGGGGTTTAGGGTTTCGGGGCTTGGGGTTTGGGCCCTAAACCCTAAACCCTAAACCGCATAGGGCGTCTACCAAGGCCTAGGGTTTAGGGCTTAACTAGATTTGGGGGATCGGTCGAAGACCGTAGACACAAGTAGGCTAGGGCACTCGTAGTCCGGGGTAGACCTTCATAAGCCCTAAACGACACCAACAAAAATCGAAGCCTTTGGCCCAAAGCCCTAAACTTTGAATTCTACAACCTACACCTTAAATCCTATGGAGCCCTCTAGAAGCCCTACAAAAGCCTTTTCAAAGCGCTTAGAACGCCCTTAGCCAGCCTTACACCATAACGCTGAGACACCATTGTAGCCTTGACCCTCACTTGAAGCATCAGGGGCCTTCGTAAGTCGGGGTTTTGAGTCTTATAGGGCTTTGTAGGGCTAATATCTTATAGCCATACTTGCTAAGTCCCCTGATCCTTGCAACATGGCTCATTGGAGATCTTGGCTTCAAAAAAGATAGGGTTGAGTGTTTCGAAGGAAGGCTTGAAAGTCTAGGATTTTGTGCGAAGGGTTTAAGATTTAGGGTTTGGGTAAAGGGTTTAAGGTTTAACCTAGTCTCGAGAGTTGACTTTCTCCATCTTCGGTCTAGTGTAGTAGAATCTCAGACTTTAAAGTAGCTATTCTCCTGTTCAGTTCTCGATCCTGTACAGCCTAGCCCCCGGTTAGCAAGGATGCTGCTGCTACCACCGCTAACGCTACTGGTACTGCTACTGCTGCTGCAACTGCCACTGCTACTGCAAATGCCACCGCTACTGCTACTGCTACTCCTACTATATACTACTACTGCTGCTGCTGCTGCTCCTCCTCCTCTTACCACTACTCCTGCTACGACGACTACTACTGCTGCTACGACGACTACTACTGCTGCTACTACTACTACTACTACCACCTTGATTGCCATTGTCACTGTTGTTATTGTTAGGGTTCATAGAGACAATATAGCTATGATTATGATTACTGTTCGAACTATAGTCGCTCTAATACCAATAGTAACGGTGATAATGATGATGATATTGGTTGTTCATATCGGAGCTACGCGCTGCATAGGTCGACCTCTCCCGCTCTGCGACCTCACCGCTGGCCCCGCGGACGAAGACCTCGTTCCCGGAGCGAAGCCCCAGGCAGGGGAAACCTTTCAGCTTTTACTAAAAGTGGGGTCACTATCAGGGTT
The DNA here is from genome assembly GCA_003297005.1 of Symbiodinium sp. clade A Y106. Classification (NCBI taxonomy): domain Eukaryota; class Dinophyceae; order Suessiales; family Symbiodiniaceae; genus Symbiodinium; species Symbiodinium sp. clade A. The sequence continues at coordinate 96,594 of BGNK01001119.1, read as the reverse complement.
TCTATTATACGAGGTTAAGGTTCTTGCAGTTCTATTGATTTCCTTGCATCGTGAGGTTTTGCGATGTTGGATTGGTCGAAGGCTGTTTTAAATGACTGGAGTGGGCCTTTTTGACATTTTTTGGGTTTCCATTGGTTGGTGTTCAAGACATATCGTTTTTTCGGCGGGGTTTGGGGGGTAGCCTGCAGTAGTGAAACTTACTGCTTCAAAGGTCGGCTTGCTCTTCAAGCTTACTGGACTCTTTTGAACTATATGTCTTGGCTTAGTGGCGGTATAGGGTTTTATTGTCGAGGGTTTTGCGGGCTTTCGAACCAGACTTTGGGGATTGGCTACCCGAGTTTCGAAAGAAAGCCTCGCTCTCGGCCTAAGCAGAAGCAGAGGGCCATGTGGCATCGGTTTAGGGTTGAGGGTTCAGTGTTAGGGCTTGGGAGGCTCGGACAAGTACGGAACCCAAATATGAAAAGATACCCTTGATGTCAAGAATCCCCACCTGCAGAGTAACACCAGCATACAACTTCTTCAAACCTGAGCCCTAAACCTCACAGCTCCCCCATCTTGAACAAGAAAGTCTTGAATCCGAAGCCCCTGACGCTCGAGCCCTAAACCTTGCTACAGTACTCCTTCTTTCCTTAAACCCCAACCGCCTACATCCTGACACATTCAACCCAATGCTTTCGGATCCCCAAACCCAAGGCTTTCAGCTCCCTTGAACCTCCACGCCCAAACCCCCAACCTTCACGGCTCACCTCCACCCAAAGCACTCGAAGAAAAGCCACCCGATAACTCCGAAGCACAAGTAAAGCATAACCCCTAAATCCCCTAAACCCTAGCCCCCTAAACCCCTAAACCCTAAACCCTAAACCCCTAAACCCCTAAACCCTAAACCCTAAACCCTAACCCCCTAAAACCCTAAACCCTAAACCCCTAAACCCCTAAACCCCTAAACCCTAAACCCCTAAACCCTAAGCCCTAAACCCTAAGCCCTCAAAACCCCAAAAGACCCACAGCCAGGACGAATCGGACGCAGGCCTGGCCCGAGGAGGAGACTTAGGGTTTTTTTTAAATCGGTTTAGGGTTTAGGGTTTAGGGTTGTCACTTATTTGTCACTTAGTGACCGAAAAGGGTTTAGGGTTTAAAGTTTAGGATGTATTTGGAAGAACTGTTAAATTTTGGGTTACTTAGTAAGTAAAAGGGTTTAGGGTTTAGTAATACTATCATCCCTGAGAAACCGCTAGACTTATGATTTTTTGGGTTTCTTACCATACTCCGTAAGAAACAGCTTAAAATCATAAGTTCTGGGTTTGGTTACTTTCATCCCTGAGAGACAGCTAAACTTGTAATTTTTGGGTTACTATAATCCCTAAGCAACAGCCTGAGATCAAAATTTTTGGGTACCAAGTTCAGTCAAGGAGAAGGAGGCGAAGTTTACGGCCGTCTGGCGATGAGGCGACCAGGAAGTTTAGGGTTTCAAGGTTGAAAGGTTTGGGGTTTACGGTTGGGGATTGGGGGTTCAGGCTTTAGGGTTCAGGGTTTAGGGTTCAGGGTTTAGGGTTCAGGATTCAGGGTTCAGGATTTAGGGTTCAGTGTTCAGGGTTTAGGGTTCAGGGTTTAGGGTTCAGGATTCAGGGTTCAGGATTTAGGGTTCAGTGTTCAGGGTTTAGGGTTCAGGGTTTAGGGTTCAGGATTTAGGGTTCAGGGTTCAGGATTTAAGGTTGAGGGTTCAGGGTTTAGGGTTTAGGGTTTAGGATTTAGGGGGTAGGGCTAAGGGTTTATGGTTTAGGGCCTATAGGGTGTGGCACGGGCCATTGGTCGCGGCATCTTACCTCAAATCAGGATATGGGTCCTCCTTGTAATTCGAGGTGAATTCCTTGATGCAGCGGTTTTGGAGTCTCTGCGAGGGGGTGTCTTGGCATTTCGGGCTCCAGTGCTTTATTAAAGCTTAGGGTTTTAGGGCGTTTTGGGTTTTGGCTTCTGGCGTTTCGTCTCAGGGTTTGGGGAGTTTAAGGGTGAGGCTGTCAGGGTTTCAGGGTTTTTGGTATTTCGGGCTTTGGGGTTTGAGGGTTTAGGCCTTGGTCCTTGGTGTAAGGCTTTTCGTTGAGAGCTAACGTTTCCCAGCGATCTTGCAGGATTTGCACGGAGATTCTTGCGGCGAGATTTTTGGGGTGTTGAGGGTTTAGGGTTAGGCTCCGAAGTTTTCAATTCGTTTGGTGAAGGACTTCACCTTCGGCAGCCTCAAATGCCGAGGGTGAGCCATCATCGCCATCATCGTGCCAACGCCGTCAAAGTAAGGGAATACTTGCTACAAGCGAGAAGCCCTAAACCCTAAACCCTCAACCCGAAAGAGCAGAATGCTCTCAGTCGGAGTTCGGATTGAGTGGTTGTCCTGAGAAACAGTTGCAGTTTGGTGAAGGAGTGGTCTGGGTAATCTAGGGGTCTCAACAAGCAGTTATCTCCGCTTGTAATCGTTAATGCAGGGGCCTTAATTATTGGAATAGGGTTTTTGGGGGTTACTTATTACAATTCTAGTACAATATACCCCCAAACCCTATTCTAATTGTTAAGGCCCCTACATCAGACCCCCTGTATCATGCTCTAAGGAGGGGGCCAAGGGCTTTAGGGTGTAGGGTCTAGGGATTCGGGATCTATACGGTTTCACATGATCTCACAGGGTTTCATAGGGTCCAGTCGGGTTCAGAGTTTAGGGTTTAGGGTTGAGTAATTTTGGGGTTCAGTGTGTTGGCGTGTCAGGGCGGTGTAAGCCTCAGTTCCTGAGTGAAGATGTCTACCTGGCCCAGGTGCGAATGTGCTGCCGGACGCGCCAGTTTCACATCGTGCATCGTTCGCGTACTCACGCACTCGCCTTGTTTTTTGGCAAGTGAAAAGGAGGTCAGTATCGCAGCGTGTCGTAGCAGCATACACTAAAGGAGAGTCTGCGGCACAAGGCTGCAGCATATACGTCTAGCATTTCCGTTCAGCATGCCGAACGGAAGTCAATCCAGAATTAGCCAATGAGTTGCCGGTTTCCTGCGGCTCAATCCTGTGAAAATTGCCGGCGAGGATTCACAGTGGCTCAAGGGTACATGGCAGCATGAAAACAGTCCCAAAGAAACCCGCAATATCAGCATGCTTCATCACCCAAGCTTCCTGCATGCTACACAAGACACACATGAGTGGCTACTCAAGATGCTATCAGCTAAACCTCTCCATCACCCTAGTTCTGCGCATCCTTCAGAAGTTCCGGCCTTTCGTCAGGATGGGGAAGCGTGGTGGTACCCCCGCTGTTCCTGCGGCTCCGACGGCCGCTCCCGCCCCGGCTACCCCGACTCCAGCTGCGGCCGCAGCTCCGGCAGCAGAGCAGGCCACCTGGGAGACTTGGAAGAGAAGACTTAAGAGATACAAAGAAGCATGCGAAACCCCACCAATGCCGTTTTTTAAACCGAATAGAAAGAAAAAGGGTACCCGTATTGTAAAGGGGCTACTCACGAGCCTAGCCCAAGTGTCCTGGCAAAGCAGACCGACAAGAGGCAATCCGACACACTACAGAGGCCTAAATATTTTTCTATACTATTTTAGGGGTTCCTTATTTATATCTATAGTATAAGAAAACCTATTCTAATTATTAAGGCCCCTACATCACCTTTCAGATCCACTTCTTGGCATATTCAGGGTCGAGGCTGAAGGACTGTAATCTAGGGGCCCAAATAATTACCAACAATATTCCTGAAATTTCCTTCTTCGAGTTCTAGTATAACATACCCAAAAAGCCCTATTCTAATTGCTAAGGCCCGGTTCCTTCTTATAGTTATAGCATAAAACACCCCGAAACCCAAATCTAGTTGCGAAGGCCCCTAAAACAAGCACCCTAAAAGGTTTCCCTTGTAGTAACGTTTAGGGTTTAGGGTTTAGGGGTTTAGGGTTTAGGGGTTTGGGGTTTAGGGGTTTGGGGTTTAGGGGTTTAGGGTTTAGGGGTTTAGGGTTTAGGGTTTAGGGTTTAGGGGTTTAGGGTTTAGGGACCCTTATAGACTCCTTAAAAGGAACCCTATTCTAATTACTAAGGCCTTTACAGTAGAAGCCCATCAGGCCCAAGCGCGTTGCCGTCCTACTCCACACCCCCGGAATCGGAAGAAGTAGGGTGAAGCTTTAGGATTTTGAAACTTAAAGGAAAACAGAAGCCAAACAAAGATCGGAAGACGTAGGGTGAAACTTTTGGATTTTGGGATTTTAAGGGAAGAGCAGCCAAAGAAGGGGCATGGACACTTGCTGTCTGACTTCTGTCTACATGGGTAGTTGTCAAAATTAGGGTCCCTTTTTGGTCCTTATTATAGTACGGCACCTAACATTTAGGGTACCCAAAAAGGGACCCTAATTTTGACAACCACCCACATATAATGTAGGGGCCTTAAGAGTTAGACTAGGGTTCCTTTAAAGGGGTCTGTAAGGGATCTGTAGTAGGGTTCTATAATGTAGGGGCCTTAATAGTTAGAATAGGGTTTTGGGGCCCATTACACTATAGTTATAATAAGGACCCCAAAATGGTATTGGAAACTGTTTAGGCCCCTATAGTAGGAGGTCAAGTTCGGAGCTTGGCGATCGGGGTCTCGGAGTCCCGGGTTTAGAGTTTAGGTCAGGGTTTTAGGCTACATGAAACCCCCAAGCCTTCAGCTCAAAGCCATAAGTCCGAAGGCCTCGATCTGAACCCGGAGCCCTAGATCAGAAGGCCCTAAACCCTAAAGCTTAAGCTTGAGAGGGGGTGCCCTGGAGCTCCCCCGAAAGCTAGATGGGAGTTTCCGACAATTGGGGGTACCTTATTTTGGGATCCTTATAATAAGGATCCTACTATGTAGGGTACGATATTAGGGTCCCCTATTTTTCCCAGATGAATGGCCTTTCAATCAAGACGCTGTCACTGCCATTCGCAGCCGTGGGATTGCTTTAGTGTCGCGACTTGGTATTTTAGACCTGTACGCGGGGGCTCCCGACATGAATACAGAATTACTGCCATGCGTGTTACTCCAAGCTTCAAGACAGGTCTGAGCAAGTTAGTGCATCGTAAGTTAAAGTCCACAGTTGCATGCTGTCTTCGCTTGGACATTTTCCAGTGCAGGCCGTTTTGGTGGTGTATCACTGAGATGCTATCGCATTGCAATACGCCAAATCTTCAACCCGCCCCTGACCAGGCAGCGCAGCCTGCCGTCAACGGCACCACCGTAGTGCCATTGCCGCAACTCAAGAACAAGCCTGATCTAAGTTTTGGGGTATTTTTGGTTTAGTGTTTAGGGTTTTAGGGTTTTAGGGTTTAGTGTTTAGGGGTTGGGATCTAGCGTCACGAATTTCAGGTCCTGAGGAACTCTAAACTAAAACCCAAACCGTGCATCCTTAACCTGAAATTATAGTCGAGACCTTACACACTAAACCCTACACCCTCAAGTCAAACAGTAAATCCTCAACCTCCCACTCAGACTCAGACCCTCGACCGCCAGCGGTATAGGGAAAGGAATAATTATCATTCCTTCTGGGTGTATTTGTTTTTAGAATTAGTTTAGGGTTTAGGGTCTAGCATCATCAGCATCAGCTGGAAATCCTCTTCAAATCACTCTCCCATTTCGGGGCCTTTGAACCCAACAGCAGGGGAGCAGTCCGACCCAGTCATTGGACGGATTCAGCGAACCGCAGAGCGAGCATCATCAGCATCAGCCGGCAATCCTTTTAAACCCACTGTCTCGTTTCCGCGCCTTTGAGCCCACAGCAGCTGAGGGAACTGCAGAGCGAGCATCATCAGCATCAGCCGGAAATCCTTTTAAACTCACTCTCTCGTTTCCGGGCCTTTGAACCCACAGCAGGTGAGCAGTTCGACCCAGTCATGGGACGGATTCAGCGAACCGCAGAGCGAGCATCATCAGCATCAGCCGGCAATCCTTTTAAACTCACTCTCTCATGTCCGGGCCCTGCGTATAGCAGCTGAGCAGCTCGACCCAGTCGTTTGACGGATTCAGCGAACCACAGAGCGAGCATCATCAGCATCAGCTGGAAACCTTTTAAACTCACTCTCTCGCTTCCGGGCCTTTGAACCCACAGCAGGTGAGCAGTTCGACCCAGTCATTGGACGGATTCAGCGAGCCGCACAGCGAGCATCATCAGCATCAGCTGGAAATCCTTTTAAACTGACTCTCTCGTTTCCGGGCCTTTGAACTCACAGCAGGTGAGCAGTTCGACCCAGTCATTGGACGGATTCAGCGAACCGCACAGCGAGCATCATCAGCATCAGCTGGAAATCCTTGTAAACTGACTCTCTCGTTTCCGGACCTTTGAACGCACAGCAGGTGAGCAGTTCGACCCAGTCATTGGACGGATTCAGCGAACCGCACAGCGAGCATCATCAGCATCAGCTGGAAANGAACCCCAGAGTGAGCATGATCATCATCAGCATCAGCCGGGAAACCTTTTAACCCCACTCTCTCATTTCCGGGCCTTCGAACCCACGGCAGGTGAGCAGTTCGACCCAGTCATTGGACGGATTCAGCGAACCGCACAGCGAGCATCATCAGCATCAGCTGGAAATTCTTGTAAACTGACTCTCTCGTTTCCGGACCTTTGAACGCACAGCAGGTGAGCAGTTCGACCCAGTCATTGGACGGATTCAGCGAACCGCACAGCGAGCATCATCAGCATCAGCTGGAAA
>BGNK01001119.1:27854-76493 GCA_003297005.1 Symbiodinium sp. clade A Y106 | reverse complement strand
GTTGTCGTGTGGTATTTACAGCACTTTGACACGGTCGCAGCCCGATCGCACCAAAATTTGACCCGCAGAGTTGCTAAACCCCTGCTCGGTTTTCGTGTGGTATTTACAGCACTTTGACAGGGTCGCAGCCCGATCGCACCAAATTTTGACCCGCGCAGTTGCTAAACCCCTTCTCGGTTTTCGTGTGGCATTTATAGCACTTTGACAGGGTCGCAGCCCGATCGCACCAAATTTTGACCCGCAGAGTTGCTAAACCCCTGCTCGGTTTTCGTGTGGCATTTACAGAGAGTCGACCGTGCGACAGAGCAAGAATTCATGCTGAATGAAGGATTGAGGGTGGCCGCTTTCGTCTTCGGAAATGTTTGGTTATTGGGATTCCGCAGATAGCTCAGTCGGGCTTCGGGAGGCGGGGCGGGGGCATATGTCCCTCGAAACTGTTTCCCTTGAATTTTTTTCCCTCGAANTTTCGTCTTCGGAAATGTTTGGTTATTGGGATTCCGCAGATAGCTCAGTCGGGCTTCGGGAGGCGGGGCGGGGGCATATGTCCCTCGAAACTGTTTCCCTTGAATTTTTTTCCCTCGAAGGTTGGGGGCAAATTTCCTTCGAAATCCCTTGGATTCTCTGTTTGTGAGATAAGAATTCCAGTTGAAACCGGTTTCACGTTTTGATTTCCCTTCAAATTCCCTTTCATTGTCTTTGGGATTTCCCTCGGGGATGGTGTTTTGCGAACAAAGATAAGACTTGTTTTTCCCTCGAATTCCCCCGGGTAGTCTCTAAGTAGGCTGCTTTTTCCAGTGTCGACCTTGAAGAAGTCGGGTGTTCACTAGCACCAGAGCACCGATCAGTTAAGCACCAAACTCCAAAGCAGGGCCTTTTGAAGAGATTTCTGAGGGCTTGGGACGGTGACCCGGAGAAGGCTGATCGACTCTCAAACTCTGCTCTTAGAGCCTTCAACGCTTTTTGGCTCGAAGACTTGAGCCCCTCACTTNGCCTTTTGAAGAGATTTCTGAGGGCTTGGGACGGTGACCCGGAGAAGGCTGATCGACTCTCAAACTCTGCTCTTAGAGCCTTCAACGCTTTTTGGCTCGAAGACTTGAGCCCCTCACTTTCCTTGATCGACATCTTCGCGACAATGCCGTCGACGCAAGAGAAGTACACCGCAGCCTTGGTAGACGTGAAAGTCGCAGAACTCCAGGCCATGGGCATACTCTTAAAAAGGTGAAGCCTCACAGGCCCTTGAGTGCATGCACAGACACTGTTAGCGCGATAGGGCACCGTAAGACTCACACCCCGCGCACCCCCCACCCACCCCTATCAGGTTCAGCAGGCGCAAGCGAAGCTGACGGCCGCGAAAGACCGAACATCAGAGCTCAAGAAGAAGCTGGACAACAAGGCGGCAAAGCGCGCTGGTGGTGAGCAGGGTGAGGGCCCCCCACCCCCCGTCGCTAAGCCTAAGAAGCCACGCTACCGCTACGAATCTCTGTTGTGCCGCGCCTGTCAACAATACCAGCGTGTACAGAATGGGGAAATCCAGAAAACCTCCTGCCAGTACGGTTGTGAAGGATGTGAGGGCCAGTTCGGTCTACCTCTGTGGCAGGCAAAGAAGCACTCAACCTCAGACATAAGTTTCCAAGCACTTCAGCGGTTGGCACCCCAAGACCTGACCACAGCGGTGGGCGCTCAGTTTTCTGCAAACGTACTTTTGCTCGCTAAAACAACTTCCTGACACGAAACGAAAGCGAAGCATCCTTTCTTTCTTCACACAAGGCTTCGAGGGCCATATTATCGTATCTTGGTAGTAGTAGTAGTNACGTACTTTTGCTCGCTAAAACAACTTCCTGACACGAAACGAAAGCGAAGCATCCTTTCTTTCTTCACACAAGGCTTCGAGGGCCATATTATCGTATCTTGGTAGTAGTAGTAGTAGTAGTAGTAGTAGTAGTAGTAGTAGTAGTAGTAGTAGTAGTAGTAGTTTTGGAGGATCATGCATTTCATATGAGCCCGACGGTAAGCTCTCTAGAAGGCCCCATGACGTTTTTCATATGTTAATATGGAAACGTATTGGATTGGAGGATCATGCATTTCATATGAGCCCGCTGGTAAGCTCTCTAGAAGGTCCCATTTCGTTTTTCATATTTAAAAATGGAAACATATTGGATTGAAGGTTCATGCATCTCATAGGAGCCCGACGGTAGAAGGTCCCATTCGCACTCATATTTTAAGATGGAAACATATTGGATTGAAGGTTCATGCCTCTCATATAAGCCCGACGGTAAGCTCTCTAGAAGATCCCATTCGCATTCATATTTTAAGATGGAAACATATTGGATTGAAGGATCATGCACTCCATATGAGCCCGCCTGCGACCAAGAAGGTCCCACTTCGCTTTCATATTCCTTTAACCAGTGAGATGTTCAAGATACTAGTAGTCGGCTTAAGTCGTCTCACCTTGCGTAAAGTCGTCTCGCGCGGCCGTGCACATGGGGATAGCGCATACAAGCTCGTAAGAACATTTAGCTGGAAGTCATCTCANTTCAAGATACTAGTAGTCGGCTTAAGTCGTCTCACCTTGCGTAAAGTCGTCTCGCGCGGCCGTGCACATGGGGATAGCGCATACAAGCTCGTAAGAACATTTAGCTGGAAGTCATCTCACCCCGGCAAGCACATGGGGATTCCGAAGTAAAGCATGGGAGCCAGTTGTGTGGCGACATTGAAAACCCAACCAAAACGCCAANCTACTCCAGATAGGCATGGATGTGTTTCTCAAAAGTCGTCTCGCACCGGCGTGTACATGGGGATTCCGGGATTCCACATACAAGCTCGTAAGAACATTTAGCTGGAAGTCATCTCACCCTGGCAAGCACATGGGGATTCCGAAGTAAAGCTTGGGAGCCAGTTGTGTGGCGACATTGAAAACCCGATTAAAACGCCAAGCCCTACTCCAGATATGCATGGATGAAAAGTCGTCTCGCACCGGCGTGTACATGGGAATTCCGATCAAACGTGATTTACAAGCTAGGTTAAAACTCTTAGATGTGTAGCTTCTGCTACCTCGCGCGGGCCTCGCGTAGGGCCACCTCTACGCCTGTGCGGCCCACGTTTTGGCCCTCCAGCAGCTTCATGCTTTGGCATTTGTTGCTGAAGATCCTGCGGTCCTGTGCGGAGAGGAGGCTGCAACCAACAGTGAGGGCAGTGAGGGCGCGGTTTGCAACCATGATCCGACAAAGCTCCTTGTTTCCGCTCGTTTCGAGGCCTGGATAGCTCCCACTAGAACGTGGCGTGCACTTGCAGTTCTCGTTTGTTTCAGTGNAACCAGCGTGTAGTTGCGGATCCCAGTCTGTGAGTCGACTTTTTGCGGATGGGTCGACTTCGCGCGAATCTGGGCATGAGCTTGGGGAGAGCCGACTTCACACAACTTCAAGATATTGGCTTGAAGGATCATGAGTTTCATATACGCCCGACGGTAAGCTCTGTAGAAGCTTTCGCCAAGATGTCCAGACCTTATTCAGTACTGCTCTACAGCTTCACATGGTCATGCGTATGTCTGCGGAGCATGACTGCAGGTAGAGTGCAGATTCATCCATCTCACGTCGTCACCATCATCATCATGAAAGAACGGTCTCCAGACAATCTTGTGTGTTGTGTCCTACTCAGTANGTAGAGTGCAGATTCATCCATCTCACGTCGTCACCATCATCATCATGAAAGAACGGTCTCCAGACAATCTTGTGTGTTGTGTCCTACTCAGTACTGGAATCAGTAGCATCTCGCTCTTGGCAGATGCCATATCAAGACCCTGTGCGGCGGCGAGCCGTGGTCCGAGCTTGCGTGGCAAAGACGCAGCGTCTTCGCTCGGCAAAGGGCCGGCGGACAGTCTTAGCAGACTTGCTTCAGTCGTACACCAAAGTGCGCAAGCTTGTCCAGAAAGCTCGAGCTACCAGGCTCTCACGCCAAGGTCTCGCTAAAGCATTGATGATGCAGACCTCATCTAAAGATGAAGTTGTGATGCACGAGATCTGCCGCAGACTGAAGCAGAAAAAACGTCAGATACAGCCTTGGGGGAATGCCGCCAAGAAGGATGACAAGATGTACCAAGCCTTAGCTGCTTCAACGTCTGTCCGTGCATCTGACGATCAGGCTGGCATAAATGCCTTCGTGAAGGAATCCTTTCGCTGCCGGGCAATCTGCGTAATATCCGCTCGCTTCAGAAGACCAGGTTTTCTGCCCTCTTCGCCAGTGCCTGCATCCAGGTTGCCTTACAGGGTGTACGGCTACAGTCCCAAGAAGCAGCATGTCCGAAAACACGAGCGGTGGTGTAAGGAATACAAGAAGTGGAAGGCCCTTCCAAAGTTTTGGAAATACAAGCAGAAGTTAACGGATAGCATGCAGAAAGAGAGATGCTCAGCCGGTGCTTTTGCTAGATTGCAGGTCTTGACGGATGCTTTTCATCGCCTGGGAGAGTCATTGGTGGAGTTGCCGGAAGCATCGTTGGGCTCAGGTGTTCATGCGGGCTCTGATGTTATGAACACGCAAGAACTTGAGATGTTGAGAGAGGAGCTGAACAGCCGAAGATTTTTCAGGAAACTTTGGGGATCGTCGATCACTCTTCCCGAGATGGGGCATCTTGTATGTGAGGCTCGTCAACATTGCTGGAAACACTGTCGCAAGCACGGTGTTGTGCGACTCATGTGGCGATTCCTAACCGCTGCCAAGAAAGCAAACTCTCAGAAGCAGAAGCTGTGCACAGAGATTGCGGAGTATGCATGCTGACCATGCTTTCGCTTGGCACCGGATAAAAAGAGCATTCAGGAAACCTTTCCAAAGCTTTCCCGGTTGTGAGGCCAGACGTGCTTGAGGTCCTTCCCCCAAATGAAAGCAGCAGACGTGATTTTGGAAGCCCTCCCCCAAAGTGAAAGCAGCAGACGTGATTTTGGAAGCTTTGCCCCAACGTGAAAGCAGCAGACGGCATTAGACGCCTCTTTGGGGGTTCTCGCATTGCGGTGTGGGTTTAAGGTGGCTACTGGCTGAGGTTTTGCCCTCCGAAAACCGTTCTGCTTCCCAAGGGCCGTTCTGCTTTCTAAGGGTCGAGGTTTGTCCACAAACAGGTTGTCCAGAGCTGCCGGCTCCCAGACGAGGGGGGGGCTTGGTTACGGTGGCCACTGGCTGAGGTTTTGCTTTCCGCCAACCGTTCTGCTTCCCAAGGGCCGTTCTGCTTTCTAAGGGTCGAGGTTTGTCCACAAACAGGTTGTCCAGAGCTGCCGGCTCCCGGACGCACTTGGAGGCCCTGCACCGAAGTGAAAGCATCAGCTGTGATTTGGGAAGCCTTGGCTCAAAAGGAAACAGCAGACGTGCACTTGGAGGCCCTGCGCCGAAGTGACAGCATCAGCTGCGATTTGGGAAGCCTTGCCCCAAAAAGAAAGCAGCAGACGTGATTTTGGAAGCCTTGCCCCAACGTGAAAGCAGCAGATGTGCACTTGGAGGCCCTGCGCCGAAGTGAAAGCATCAGCTGTGATTTGGGAAGCTTTGCCCCCAAAGGAAAGCAGCAGACGTTATTTTGGAAGCCTTGCCCCAACGTGAAAGCAGCAGACGTGATTTTGGAGGCCTGCCCCAAAGTGAGAGCAGCAGATGTCATTTTGCAAGCCTGGCCGCCTTGGGGGTTCAGGGCTTGGGGTTTAGGGTTGAGGGTTTAGTTTTGGGGCTTAGGGTTTCGCCATTTTGTAGGATTTGGGGTTTAGGCTTGGCCCGAACCATCTGAACCAACGCGAAAGCATCCGAAAGCAACTTTAAAAGCTCCTGAACTCGCCGCACTTAGACACTAGCCGTAGCGGAAATCTCCGGCCGCGCCACCGAGTTTGGTTCCAGAAACCTAAACCTCAATAAACTGAAACACTAAACCCCGAACCCGAAACCCTAAACGCTAAACCCTAAACTCTAAACCCCAAAAGCCCTAACTACTAAACCCTCAACTCTGAACCCGAAAAAAACCCTAGCCTTAAACCCAAAAGCTGTCAAAGCCCAAACACTAAATCCTAAACTCCCAACCCCGCAACGCCCCGAAACCTTAAACCCAAAAGCTGTCAAACCCTCGTCCTTTCCTGCTCAGGTGCAGGTGAGCCCCGGCGTGGCCCATGTCGGGGCTCCAGGGGCTTCCGCCTTTTTTGAGTTTAGTGTAATATCGGCGCCTTAAAAATTAGAATAGGGTTCCCTTTAAAGGGCTCTTCAAAAGAGTCCTATTAGGGTTACTACAGGGGGTATTATGGCGGTTTAACATAGGGTAAGTTGTTCCCTTTGTTTTTTGGGATCTGAGGTACCAAAATCTATAGAAACTTGGTTTTGAAGAACAAGTTTCTATAGCTATTGGTATTTTATCTATGTATGTATACATCTTTTTTCCCAGAGGTTTCAGGACAAGTTTTGTGGGGTGGGGGGTTGATTTGTGCACCGTGTGGTCGGCGGGGTTTAGTTGATTTCTGAGGGTTACGCGGGCTGGAGTTTTGCCCACAGGGCTGTCGAGTGTTGTATGGGATTCCGCGAGGTTTTGCAAGCTATCTCGCTAGTGGTACAGGTCTATGAAGGTTTTTTTCGGGCTTGGCATTCCCACGATCCTTTCAATCCCAAACCTGCCAAAACCCCCTTGTGAGTGATGCCAGTGTTTGTAGTGTTTCAGAGGTCGTCACGGGGTCTGCAGGGCATCTTGTCGTCACAGGGGCTGATTTGCCGGCGCGAACAATCGCAATAATACTCCAGGCGTTTATAGAGTCGTCTAAACAAAAACTCTTAAAAGGACTAAAAAGAACCCTGTATCCTGAACCCATCCTCTCCTACTGGATGCAATGCTGTTTCGTGATGTTCCTGTGCTCATGAAGCCCACTAGGTTTGGGGGTTCGGCTCCCGTTGACGCTCAAAGTCCCAAAGATTTTTTGGGTTTGGGGGTTTGGGAGTTGAGGTTTTGGGTACCAGGGCCTGACAGATTGCAGTAAAACAGCCAACCAATGAATCCCTTCAAGTAGAAAGGGAGAAAATGGGATCCTGATATAAAAGGCCCTGAAAGAAATGGGAGTTTCCGAAAAATGGAGGACCCTAATATAGTACCCTAAATAGTAGGATCCTTATTATCAGGAAAATAAGGTACCCCTAATTTTCAGAAACTCCCAAATGTGATTCAAAACGGGATCCGGATCTCGAGTTGTAGACAAAACGGTCTGCAACAGGGATCCCAATGCTAAGGCCCTTTTTTAGGGTTTAGGGTTTAGGGGAGAGGCTGATTTTGATTCTCATCTTATCCACGTTGGAGGGGCCCTGAATGTTTGAAGGCCGGATCGTCCCCGGAGCCAGACAGCGTTAAAGCCCGTAATCCATCCTAAACCTTCCAATAGAGGGGACGCAAACGTGGGGTATATGGGTAGTTGTCAAAATTATGGTCACTTTTCGGGTACCCTAAATATTAGGTGCCGTATTATATTAGGGACCCAAAAAGGGACCATAATTTTGACAGCTACCCATATGCTTCACCATAGTTGGGCAACAGTTTACATTTTTATGGGTAGCTAAACCCAGTATGGAGTAAACATGTACATTTTTAATCCTATCCCAACCATGAACTAGTATGATAATATACCACGAACCCAAACCTCCCGGCCCCGAAACTCCAAACCCGAAGCTACAAAGCACTCGGGCTCTCTCGGGATCCTAGAAACCTGAGAATTCCTAGAATTCCTGCATAATGTTTTAAAAACATCAGAGTCCCCAGAATTCTTGTACAATTTTGTAAACACCTCAGAATCCCTAGAAGTCAGGAAAAATAATTTTGTAAAAACCTCAGAATCCCTAGACTTCTTGTATAGTTTAGTAAAGACGCTCTCGCCCTCCACGCAGAAAACTCTCCGGCCCGAGTCCCAGGAGCTCGTCCGGCGAGCGAATCCGTTCGGCATGCCGATGTCCGTGTCGCAGTCCAGATCCCCCGAGGTGGCCATGTGGGAGATTCCGAAAATAGGGGACCCTAATATAGTACCCTAAATAGTAGGATCCTTTTTGTAAGGACCCCAAAATAAGGTACCCCGCATTGTCGGAAACTCCCATGTTTTCATTCATGAAAAAGGAATAGTTTCATGGATTCATTGGCCTCAATTGTCTATCTAGTAGAGGTATTCGACTTCCGACAAGTGTGGGGGTGCTGCTAGGTGCTACCTACCCGAGCTACCCTAATCCTGAAAGTCGAACCCCAAAGCGCTAAAACCTAAACCCGAAGGGCTCGTGGAGGCACAGGGGTAGGTTGAGTGCCAAGAATACGCAGGGGTCGGATCCCAGAGGCTTGTGAAGAAGCCCGGAAGGCACCTTATCTTGAACCTATATTCGTAGGGACCCTTAGGGGGGTAGGGGGCCTTAATGCCCATAATCAGGAGCTACTAAGGCTTATTTAAGGAAGTATAATGCCCCTACCCCGCTCCCCCCTAACCCCCCTAAGGGTCCCTATGATATATGGATTTATGGTTTAGGGTTTCTAAGGGATCTACAAGGGTTCCGTTAAAGGTTCTGTAAGGGCTTTACAAAGCATAAGGGTTCCAGCAGGGTTCTAGGATGCAGAAGCGTGAATCCTTAGTAACACTATTCCTCCGGGTTCCTGACCTTACCTTACCTTACTTAGTACACTACACCGAAACCCAGGCCGAAAAGTTACGACCCCTAAACCAAGCCCGAAAACCCCTAAACCCTAGCCCCTAGGTGGACGCTCGTTTACATAATGGACGCCTTTTGCAGCTTAGGGTCTTTTCCGCCGGCTTTCGGGTAGCGGTCTGGCTTTTGGGGTTTAGGATTTTAGGGTTTTTGGGATAGCAGTTTGGCTTTTGGCGTTCAGGGTCTTGCAGGCTTTTGAGGCTTTGTAAGGGCTTTGTAAGGGCTCCCTAAACCCTAAACCCTATCATTATGGTGCGGGTTGTGCAGGGACTCCTTGAGGATCTTTTTGGTTTTGGGGTCTCAGCTGCAAAACCCTAAACTTTAGAAGTTGAAATCCTAAAGCCACAGAACCCGAGAACCCGAAGCCCCAAAGCCCAGCTGAAACTCCTATAACGGAATTCCTGAAAACTCGAGACCTTTCGCCCTAAAATCCTGAACCCCGAAGCTTACAACGCCATTCAGAAGCGTGAAACCCGGTAGAACTCCAACCCTCCATGCTCCCCCGACCCTAAACCCTAAATCCTCTAATCCCAAGACCCTAAACCCCCGACCCTAAACCTTAAATCCTCAAATCCCTAAACCCTAAATCCGCGACCCTAAGCCCTGAATCCTCAAATCCCAACCTGTCGAACTCCCCTGAGGCCGCCCCTGCCAAGGCACCCGAGGCCGTGGGGAAGGAACTGCCTTGGCCTTGAGGGTTTGGATGAGGGCTTTCATTCAGTTCTTGTATGGTTTTGATTACTTGTATGTAGTTCAGGGTTCTACAGTGTTATACAGTTCTTGTACGGGTTTTAATTACTAGGAGTTCAGGGTTTTGGTTTCTCGGAGAGTTTTCCAGGGTTTGCGAGGGTCTTGTGAAGGTTTTCAGTCGGCTGAAGGTCTTGCCTAGTTGTAGTACTAGTGGTAGTAGTAGTAGTAGCAGCAAGGCCCGCGGCTCCTGAAAGATCTGAAGCATGATGTACCTGTTGAGATCAGCGCAGGCATGAGCTCTTGGAAGATTTGAAGTAGGACGTGCACCTGTTATGACACAAGCCCATGAGGCGGCTGCGTCAGCTCCCTTGCTTTGTATTGTGGTTGATGTGCGTTTTATGCCTTGATACCTCGAAGGGTTGTGCCCCTTCAGGTTGATACCTCGAGGGGTGGTGCCCCTTCAGGCCTGCCAGGATTGGGCAAAGGGAAAGTTGGTTCAAATTTCCAAACTAGGGTTGAATGTAAAGGGACACCGTCATTACGTTGGTTAAACAAAGGTTTTCGCCTAGGGTCAATGTTCGCCACGGCCCACGGCTTCGCCTAGGGTCCTCCTGAAAGATCTGAAGCATGATGTACCTGTTGATCAGCGCAAGCATGAGCTCTTGGAAGACTTGAAGTAGGACGAGCACTTGTTATGACACAAGCCCATGAGGCGGCTGCGTCAGCTCCCTTGCCAAGGATTCTGGGGCTTGTATTGTGGTTGATGTGCGTTTTATGCCTTGATACTTCGAAGGGTTGTGCCCCTTCAGGTTGATAGGCGTTTTCTGCCTTGATACCTCGAGGGGTCGTGCCCCTTCATGCTTTCCAGGGTTGGGCAAAGTTGGTTCAAATTTCCAATCTAGGGTTGAATGTAAAGGGACACCGTCATTACGGTGTTCAAACAAAGGTTTTCGCCTAGGGTCAATGTTCGCCACGGCCCACGGCTTCGCCTACGGTCACGAGCAGTAGTAGTAGTAGTAGTAGCAGCAGGAGTAGTAGTAGGAGTAGTAGTAGTAGTAGCAGTAGTAGTAGTAGTAGTTGTAGTAGCAGTAGTAGTAGTAGTAGTAGCAGTAGCAGTAGCAGTAGCAGTAGCAGTAGTAGTAGTAGTAGTACTAATAGTAGTAGCAAGGCCCGCGGTTTCGCCTAGGGTCAATGCTCACAAGGGCCCACGGCTTCGCCCAGGGTCACTGCCATCCCAAAAGAGATGTGTACTGCCGGCGAGGTAAAAGTCCGGCCACAATGGCCTTGGCAGCTCCTGCTGGATCAGCTGGGTTGACGATGATGATTACCACTTGTTGAGCAACAAGCAGAAAAATCTTCTGATAACTGTGTCGATGCTGTGGTTGGCTCTAAGACCAGACGAACCACCGCAAGACCAACAAGATGACTTGGACAACCGGATAGTTCGCAACACGGTCGTGGCGCTCCGAGCTGCTGCAGCGCGCTTAGCTGAGGGCTCCATGGAGACCAGCGGGGCACCGCAAAGTGCCGGGCCTTCGGCTAGCAGCGACTAATTAT
The DNA here is from genome assembly GCA_003297005.1 of Symbiodinium sp. clade A Y106. Classification (NCBI taxonomy): domain Eukaryota; class Dinophyceae; order Suessiales; family Symbiodiniaceae; genus Symbiodinium; species Symbiodinium sp. clade A. Next base: position 65,573 of record BGNK01001119.1, on the reverse strand, counting down.
TACTACTAGTAATAATACTATCACTACTCCGGTATCTGCTTTGAGTTAGTTGACAATACAGTCGGGCACATGCATCTTCAGTGGACCTTGGGGCATAGCCCAGGAATCTGTGGACGGTGAGCATTTGAAACAACAAATGAAGTTTCCAAGCCCGCAAACAGGCATCAACGTTGCGACTGCCCAACGGCAGTGCCTCTCGAAATGCGCAACGTGCCCAGCTGTTTCGCACATACGGATGTAGGGCAGAAGGCGGTCTTGGATTTGGCACATTTCGGGTTTGAGGTTGTCGGGTTTAAGATCCGATTGTTTACTGTAGTTGGGGTTTCGGAGTTCCGCGTGTCGGGAGTAAGGTCTAAGGCATAAGAGCTTTTGTCTCGAGCATTCGGGATCCGGCCTGGATGTCGGATTGTCGAAGCCTGGAAATTCAGTCCCAACGGCGGCTTGGGGGTAAGGCGTGTGATGTCTGTGATGTGAGCAACGGTTCACTGTGATTTTTCGGATTTTTCATCAGATGCATACCAAAGGAAGCTTCACGGTTGTTCGAGTGTGGCTGCTCCACTTCTGGGGGATTCCACCTTAAATATAAAACGCTGTGAAGTTTGAGAGGCCCAAGGCTCCATGGCCACTTTTTGTGCGCCTTGATGCTCCTGGCTTCGGTGTTTCGGGTTCATCATGTAAACTGCAACATACCTAAATTTTTGGTTGTTTACTGCACATACAGTAAAGCAAGTAGCGACATGTAATTGCAAATTCTGCAAATCATCGTGGCTCTTAAATTTGATGCCCCCAGTGCAACACCCATCCTTAAACCGTAAACCTCCGAAACACATCGAACACCCGGACTCCTGCAGATCAAAGCTCCTCCCCCGTAAGCGTGACGTTGGAAACTCTGAAAAAATCTGGGTTTGATTTCTGGCTACGTAACTTAACCTAAAGCTACAACTTAGGCTACAACAGCAAGGAAAGCACATTATTGATTATATACCGATTTGATGGTAGCTGCAACTAAGCTCCTGACTTGGCAAGCAAGAACCCAGGAGAAACACAGCATGCTTCCAGCCCGAAACGGTAGACGACCTCGGCCCAACAATCTGCATTCGGGTATTTTTGCTTGGGTCCTGAAGTGAGCAAAGTTGAACCGCATACCCTGAACTTTAAGCCCCAAGTCCGAAAGCGTGGAAGCTGAACGTACAGGCAAGCCCTAAACCGTGCGCTCAAAAACCCTATACCGAACTCCTAGAACCCCTTCAGATCTTCATAAACGATGTGGAAGCCTGTATAAACATCAGCCTAAAAAAGCCTCCGGGCAATTGCTGCTACTAATATTATCCTTAGGTGTAATGTTTTTTGTTATTGTTATTACTACGGTTATTGTTTATTGGTGACTTTGTTGTCAGTGTTATTGTTTATTATCTATTATTTTTTAACACGTGTGATCTATTGTTTATAGTTTTATTTATATCTATTTAGTGCCATTGTTTTATCATGATTGTTCTTACTATGGCTATGACATGCTATGACTTCAATTACGACTACGACTATGACTGTGACTCTGACAACGTCTATGATTATGACTATGGCTATTGTTGTTGTTCTTGTTTTTGTACTTGCCATTGTTTTCTTATCGTTCTTGTTTTCGTTCCTGTTGTTGTTCTTGTTGTTGCAGTTGTTGTTTCTGTTGCTGTTGCTGTAGTTGATGATGCTGCTGCTATTGCTATTATTGTTATTATTGTCATTGTTCTTGTCCTGGTTATTGTCGTAGTTATTGTTATTGTTACTGTTACTGCTATTGTTATTGTGATTGTTATTGTTCATGGTTAATGGTTCATGTTTCGTTGTTCTTTAGTATTGTTGCTGTTTTTGTGATTGTGAGTCATTGTAATTGTTGTTGTTGCCATTGTTATTGTTGCTTTAGTCATTTTTGTTATTAATATGGCTATTTCTATTTTTAACAGTCATAATCCTTACTATTATTGCTTCTGCTACTACTACTAGTACCACTACTACTACTACTACTACTACTACTACTACTACTACTACAACTACTACTACTACTACTCCTACTGCTACTGCTGCAACTGCAACTGCAACCGCTCCTGCTACTGCTACTGCTACTGCTACTGCTACCACTACGACTACTACTACCGCTACTACCACCACGACGACGACGACTACTACTACTACCACTGTTCTTCTTATCATATTTATTTCATTGCTTCATTCAATGCTTCATTAATATTACTGTTATCATTGCTACTACTATTGGTGTATTGGTATGACTATTACGGTAAGCATTGTTAGTGTCATTACCAAAACTACTACTAATCTTCTTATCATACTTAATTTAATGTTTCATTATGATGTCTATTGGTATTACTATTATGACTGGTACTACTATTGCGGGAACCATTGTTAGCGTCAGTACCGTAACCACGAAAAACATGAGGTCCGACACTCCCAGAAGTCGGCGGTCGCGCTCGCAGATCTCGCCGAGGTCGGCACAGCAGGGACCTTCGGCGTCGAGCATCAACGGAAGCTTTCGGGTCTTCGCCTTCACAGTCAACTTCCCTGATATAGAACGGAGGAACCTTAAAAAGTACCCTTAGTTTCAAGCTAGGAGTTTTTTTTGTTTTTGTGTGGGGGGGGGGATTGTTAAAAGTTTTGTCAGGGCCCGCGAAGGCTTTGTAGGGGTTGTGGATGTCTGAGGGTTTGCATGATTTTAAAGTTTTAGCCTTAGGGCCTTCTACTCGAAGCCCCGCTTATCCCCATAGCCTTTGAAGACACATGAGCAAACTCTAAGTCTTACGGGCTCTCCTAATCAAGTTTCGACATTGGTTCCTAAATGTGACCATTCATAAGCATAGGTACCATTGGGACTGAATGGCAAGTAATATTTATCTTTACGGTTCTCAGGGTTTTTGCATACAATTCGGGTGCTATAAAACACCCGCAGACCAAATCATGGAGGCCGCTACTAACAGCACATAAAACTCTTCAAAATGAGACCCTGAAGGGCACTAAGTCCAAAATCTTATAAACCCCGAGAAACCATATGGGTGGTTGTCAAAATTATGGTCCTTTTTTGGGTCCCTGTTATAATACGGCACCTATTATTTAGGGTACCCAAAAGGGGACCATAATTTTGACAACCACCCATATGAAACCCTATTGAAACCCCTAGGTTAACACCATTCTGCAAGGTGTCAAACAAACGCTTATGACGGCCCGAAAAAAGGAGGCCCCGGTATTGCACATCCTACAGTTATTTATCCACAAACATCTAAAATGGTTTTAGGCTTTTTTCCAGGCCTCAGTAGGGATTTACCTAAGCCCCAAAGCCTTAAACCCGAGGACCGCAAAATGCAGGAACAGGTCATAGTTAGGAGCCGATTTGGGCAGGCGCACAAAGAAGACCGTCATCCTAACTTTAAAAAGAAACCCAAAGCCCTAAACCCTAAACCCTAAACCCAAAACCGCTGAAACCCCTAACACGACCACTTTCTTCGTGGGCCCAAGCGTTCACCGCCTTCCCGCGCCCCGAACTCCGCCGTCCGCGAAGCCGCGCCCAATCCTGGAACCATGTCGGGGGACCCAGGGTTTTGGGTTCCCTTTAAAGGGATCCTTAAAAAGGGCTCTATATAAGGGCTACTATAAGGATGCTATAGTATAGGGAGCTTCATAATTACCTATAGGATTTCGGGGGGTTCTTATTATAAATATAGTATAATGGGCCCCAGAAACCTATTCTAATTATCAAGGACCCGATATTAAGGGTTTTGCTGGGTCCGTTTGCATGTTCCTTGCTGCTGAGAGTTTTGTCGGCTCTTGTTACGTACAGAAACCAAGAGATGATGTGGACAGATGCAGATGACCGCCATCACCATCATCACAGTCACCACCCCACCATCATCACAGCCACCATCACCGCCAGCGCTTTGCCATCGTCAGCATCATCGGAAGCACTGCTTCGGTAATTTCGAAAGAAGAGATGGAGCAGCTCACTACTGTTGGGGATCTCGCCCTTATGTAATCCCACCAGGCAGGGGTTCTGCACCCCAAGCCCCAAACTCTCCCTCGATCATAGCCGGCATTGTAACCCTTCTAGAACCCTAAAGAAGCCCTGATCAACCCCTCAAGACACCCTTGTTGGCGTTAAAGGAGCGATAGAGACGCCTAACGGACTTTCAGACTTCGCTGGCGGAACCCTTCTAGAGTATGGATCCTCATGTTGCCCTAGACTGTCAGACTCCCGCAGATGAAGCATGCAGGCTTACGTTGCACTTATGCCCTCAGTGGGTTTTGTACGGTTTTCATGAGGTTCTACAGGGCTTTGCAGGGGCTTTCAGGGTGTAGGGTTGGAGAGTTTTCGGTTTGGGGCAGTGATGTCCTTACCACAGGATTTGGGATGCGGAGTGCGCGGAAAGGCCCCGAAACAACCTTTACACCAAAATGATCACAAACGAGACCTTGAATTTACCCCAAGCCCGAAATCATCAATCCTTGCCTCTGATAAGGCCTGAACCATGACCTGTACCCCAAACTTTCTTCAGCCTCAGCTTCGCAAAGCTTGAGAGTCTTCAGAGCTTCCGCCAGCACTTCAACCCGAACACCAAGCTCCCCTGCCCAGCTATACATGCCGGCCCTGTCTCCCTGATACAATGAATCCTAAGCCCGAAAAGCCTGGACCAAACTATACCCAAACTATACTCCCTTCCACTCGAAACTTTGCTTCTGCACCCTCAGACACCAAATACCTCAAACCCCAAATCCTAAACCTCAAAACCCCAAACCCTAAAACCCCAAACCCTCAACTTTCATGCGTCAACCCTGAACCCTAAACCCTATACCCCAAACCCTATACAACCCTATACCTTCACTCGAAAAAAACGCTAAACCACCCCCTTGCTCCCCAAGAAACACGACGAAGTCCAAGGCAGCGCCTCATTAGCAGCCTCGCTCCCAGGTGGCTTCCCGGCCTCCCAAAAACAGGGGCTTCGGGGTATGGGGGTGAAGTTAGAAGCCCTTCTAGATCCCTTTAAGGAGCCCTAAAAAGGGGCCCTAAACCCTAAACCCTAAATTGAAACAGGGGATCCCTGGTGAAGGGTTTAAGGTTTCGAGGTTTGGGGTTTAGGGTTTAGGGTTGTGGGTTTAGGGTTTAGGGTTTGGATGCAAGTAACGGGGTACGGGTGAAGGGTGTAAGGTTCGGGGTTTGGGGTTTAGGGTTGTGGGTGTAAGGCTTAGGGTTGCAGGTTTAGGATTTTCTTATAGGGTTTCGACGAGTATTGTATCAATTCGTTTCATTATGTTGAAGAAGTGTTTGTACTTTGGATTCTGGGTGTAACATGTAGTGAGTAGGCTTTTTTGAACATTGGCGAGTGTGCAGCTGTTTTTGACATCGCTGAGTGTACATTTCAGGCTCTATCGTGGGGAGACTAGTAATAAAACAGCATTGTATGTCAGGGGTTTCGCGTTTGGGGGCTTAGGGTTCGATAATACGGACTTTACATGGGCGGTTGAAACGGGATTGCATGATGGATGTTTGCACGGGTATTCTCCTGCGGATGTTAGGGGCAGTCAACAGACGTTTTCCTTGTGTGAGGCTTCGTGGAATTTTTCTACGACAGTTCTCTGGACTTGGGGTTCAAGCGGCTCAGGGTTCCACGTTTAGAGTGTACGATTTCGAGAAGGTTTCTGTGGGGGTTAAGTCTCGGGACATGGTCTTCTCGGGTTTAAAGTTTAGAGGCTTTTGTTTTTTCGTTTTCGACAATGTTCCATTTAGGGTGGTCTTCGTGGATGACGGGTTTTTGCTTCGGGAGTTTAGGGTTCAGGGTGGGTTCGGGATGTTGATGTGTTGAGCCTTTGCAAGACCGTAAGACCTTCGAGTAGCTGCCCAGGAAATACTCCCAGCCCTGTGACTTTACTTAGCCAGCCCTGACGACATTCGTGAAACTAGTGCACCCTCATCTCACACGGCCTAGCGAATATGAAAGTGTTACACATTCTCAACGGAATCATGCTGCGATTCAGGTACAACCCTAAACTCTGAACCCTTTCAGACGAGGGGGCGTATGTTTTATCATCGAGGGTGATGTCGTGGCGGTCTGCTAGGCTAGACGCCTATTGTCAAAGGGACCCTTAGGGGGGTAGGGGGAGGGGGGGGGTGCCCATAATAAGGACTTAAAAAGGCCTATTAAGGAAGTATAGGTCCCCTACCCCCCCTCCCCCTTACCCCCCTAAGGGTCGCTATGATATTGTAATATTCAAAGTTTGAAGCGCCTAAACCCTAAACCCTAAACCGAGCGCATCATTTTGAGGTTTACGGTTCCTCGGAACCGAGCCTAGACCCCAAAGGAAACGGCCCTGGCCGTAAGATAAAACCAAACGCCTTGAGCATGGTTCATCTAGGTAGGGCTATGAAACATTTTATATTTTCCCTTATTGGGCTTAAGAGGATCTTATTTACTAATATTTTTCAAAGGCTTTAAAAGCCCCACCTAGTCATGAAGCTGAGGAGTTAAGGGGCTTTTGATTGCAAGTCCTCTGTCCACATCATGGCCTCAGCCATCTAACTTTTCGGCACTTCAGGTGTCAGGGGTAAGGGTTCCATTTTTTGTGGTTTTAAGGATTGAGGTTCCAGTTTTGGTTAGGGTTTACGGTTTTACTGCAAACCTAACATTAGGTTACCCTAAACCCTAAACCCTAAACCCCTAAACCCTAAACCCCTAAACCCTAAACCCTGCAAACCTAAACCTGAGCCTTGCATCGAAAGACGCAGGCAGTTCGCCGGCGCTGTGCGCCACTCCTCCACCGCAAAGGCTGCTATGATTTTTGAAGTGATTCCTCGTTTTGGGGTTTAGGGTTTAGGGTTTAGCTTCCTCGTTTTGGGTTCAAATCTTCGCCCCAGGCCTGCACAATTGAACCCCTAAGCCCTAAAGGCCTTAATTCCTCAATCCGAAAATCTGAACCCCCAAGCTTTCGTGCCCAACACGTGCAATACCGCGGCCCCACTTTGCCAGAGGCTTGTTCATGCATGTGCACGCGCCCACGGTTTCGAGAGAAGGGCGAGTAGCGATTCGGGGTTTTAGATCATCTCTCGAAGATCTGAGGAAGCGGCAGCTTGCAAAAGACTATACAATACCTGGACCCCTAAACCCTAAACCCGGTATGAGTAAATTGAGAGGCAAGGCAAGGCTCGCCAGGCTGAAGGAAGAATGAAGTTTCGGGTTGAGGGTTTAGGGGTTTAGGGTCTGGGGTTTTAGAGTTTAGGGTTGAGGGTTGAGGGGGGTTTAGGGTTAGGGTGTAGGGTCCAAGACCAGCACGAATATTTTGAGATCAAAGACTCCTCGCCTCAAAACCAACAACCCTAAACCCAAGCCCCAGTCCTTAGATCAATGCCGAGAGGTGTGGATCAACAAGGACACCAAGGTGATCTGCCAGGGAATGACAGGAGTGGCAGCAGCTGAGGGCTTCATGTTTTGCTGTTGGGGATATTAACATTCGCATTGCACTCATCGTTTATTTGTATGCTTTTTCTGGATAGAAATGAAAGCCGTGAACTGGTAGCTATTGGCATCTTCGCGATGACTCAAGGTAGCTTTCAAAGCCGCCTGGCCTATTTTAACGCAAACCATGCAACGCTCGACCCGCAAGCCCCAAACCCACAAAGGGCACCTTGGAGCTTAACATCCTAGACCTAGTCAAACCCTCCGCATCCCTAAACTCCCTCTCCCTCTCTCTCGCTCTGTCTCTCTCTCTCAGTCGCTCTATCTCTCTATCTCTCTATCTCTCTATCTATCTCTCTCTCTCTCTCCATCTCTCTCTCTCTCTCTCTGTCTCTCTCTCTCTCTCGAGTTTAAGGTTTAGGGTTTGGAGTTTAGGATTTAGGGTTGGGGGTTCAGGGTTTAGGATTTAGGATTCTTCTCTCCCTTCTCCTGAATGAAAAGCTTTTCTGGGGTGGAGAAGCTTAACCCTGCCCGGTGCGAGGACGGCAGGGGACCTTCCACACCACCCAGGTTCCACGACTTTGTGTTCAGGGTTGGGTTGAGGCTAGTTTAGGAAACCCTAAACCCTAAACCCTAAACCCTAAACCATTTGGTTTAGGGTCGGTTATAGGCTTGCGTCGGGGTGGTCGGTTCAGGGTCTGGGTGTTCGGTTCCCATGGCCTGTGTTTCGGCGAGATTTTCCAACTACGAGTTTCATACATAAGGGTTTTGAAAAGGTTGTTGGAGATTGATGGTATCTGAACTTTACACCACCCTCCCAAGCACAAACTTCATCATCCTTTACACACACCGCGGTGACAAAAGCCCTTGAAGGCTAAAGTCCAAACGACCCCACGCCCTCACCTTCGCCCCAGTCCCGAAACCCGTCCGTTCTGAAAGCCCGAAAACACAGAAATCTTAAACTTAACAAGCGAAAAAAAAACCCTGAGCCCTAGGCCCTTAACGAGGCCCTGGGCTCAATCCCCGAGCCCGCAACAGACCGGATCCCTAAACCATGAACCCTTCAAAGGCCCTCAGCCATGTACGCTAGAGGTCCCGAGTTTCAGGTTCGGGATTCTTTGAGGACTCCCCCAAACCCCCAAACCCTGAACCCTAAACCTAAATCCTAAACCCCAAACCCGACATTCCGGATCATGAAGGACTACCTGAGCCTTTTGTGGCAACGTACGGTTTCTAGGGGTGTCTGATCGCCCACCCAGCTGACACGCGAGCTAGTGCAAATCTCTCAAACAAGGGGAAATCGCAAAGAGTTTCTCTGGGAGCTTCCGAAAATAGGGGGTACCTTATTTTGGGGTCCTTATAATAAGGATCCTACTATTTAGGGTACTATATTAGGGTCCCCTATTTTCGGAAACTCCCATCTGCTGTCCACCGGCCTTCATGTCCATGTGGGTGGTTGTCAAAATTATGGTCCCTTTTTGGGTCCCTAAGGCACCTATTATTTAGGGTGCCCAAAAAGGGACCCTAATTTTGACAACTACCCATGTCTGTGGCCATCCGCCTGTATCTCTAGACTCTAGACCTTTTGTGTCTTTCTCTTTCTGTCAACTAGCCTAGACCCTAAACCCTGAGCTAGCAGCTTTCGGTATGAGCGTAGGTAAGTTGCTGCTTCGTGGCTCATTCAGACTCCCGCAAGAGGTGTTGGACAGCCCTAAATCTTAAATGTCAGAAAGGGTTTATGGGTTTAGGGGTTTAGGGTTTAAGGGTTACCTGGACCCTATGAACCTTCCTTTTTAGGGCTCTTTACTATGATTTCCTTGTATCAGTCCGCATCGATTTGGGATGATTTTTATTTTCCCTCGTAAAAGCCCTAAGCACCAAACCCTCGAGCATTAAGCCCTAAAGCCCTAACGACCCGAAGCCCATAAGCTAAGGGTTTCACGATTTTTGTTTTTGGTTTTCTAACTATTAAGATTTCTATTGTTTTCAAGCGGTCCTTTAGTCGGGTGCAAGACTTGTTTGCTGTAAGGGGTAATGTGAGGGCCTGCTTAAAATAAGGGCTTTACGGTGGTTGGGCTTTGTGGTTTAGGGTTTCCGGGTTTAGGGATTTGGGTGTAGGGTTTTCGGGTTTGGGGGGTTTTCCGGTTTGGGGTTATAGAGGCGGAATAGAATGTAACATATTGTAGTAAGATTTAGCTTGCAGCTACTTGTAGCCAGAGACGTCGGAGTGAACCAAAGCAAGAGGTTGCATCGATGGCGAGGAAACCTTGAAAATGATTTGAAGCAGCACTGAGCTCATTGCACCTGCGGACCAGTTGCAAGTTTACGTTCACAAAGAAAGGGCAGGCACGATAATGAGGACTTGCCGCATCGTTTCTGCTTGGGTCAATGCAGCAACCTACAACTACGCGATGCACTCCCAGTTGTGCAGAGTAAACGCAGCACACCTTGATGGCGTGCTGGTGGCGTACATAAAAGGATATTACGGCCCACAAATTCCGGACATAGGTTGAGCACACTACATGCAACTGGCCCTTCACAGGATGGCCGAGGACTCCCAACACCTAAAAACGATGCCAAAATCCTTGAGCTTGGACAAAGACATGCTTAGTGATGCTCGCTATTCTTCGACCTTGTGCAACTTGCGAACTCTTCGAAGAGCCTTCGCGAGAGTACAGTCAGGATGTTCTTGACGGGGCTAGGGCCAGAAATCTCGTCCTGATACACCTGGACCTAAACCCTCAACCCGAATCGTAACCGACCAATATAGTACCCTTACAGTAACCCTGGAAAAAGGATTTCGATCTGATCAGTAGGCTTTGGGTTTTCAGGTGGTTCGGCATCCAAGCCCGAACCCCCCTAAGTTCCCCAACAGGGTTTTTTGGTTTAGTGCAAGGCTCCAATGTCCGAAGTTTGATGGGAAGCTGGGTTTGTTTTTGTGACCCTGAGCACGGATCCCTGGAACCTATGTTCCCAATACCGGATACTGTATGCTTTAGGGGTGTAGCATCCGAAATCGTGCAAATCCGAATCAGTGCAACGCAGTCTCAACTGCAAGGTTCTGAGTTGTCTGTGGAGGAACAAACTTGAGGGTCTAGGTTTGATGAGATGTTATTGCGTAATGTTCGGGCTTTGAGGTTTAGGGCTTCAGGCTTTAATGGTTTAAGCCTCGAAGCCCAGAGCCGCCGAGCTCTGAATGCAGGCGATTGAGTACGGAACAAACATGGTCGGTGGTGTGAACAAGAAGAAGGCCCATACACGGGAAGGAGTTCAGGGTTACTAACCAAGGATGCTATGTAAGTTATGTAGTTGGCAACCGTTCATAAAGACGATAATGGTAATGGTGATGATGATGAAGACGTGGTGATGCTGACAATCCAGATCGCGATGCTTCTTTTGAGATGAAGGTAGTGCTGCTGCTGATGATGAAAATGATGGGTAGTAAACATGGTGATCACACCGGGGGTGACTGCAACCACCACTAACTGCGACGAATACGGTTGAGGCTTACAACCCTACATGCTAAACCTCGGCCCATGAACCCACTGCAGGACCCTGCACTCGTGGTCTGAGTCTACATAACATGGCACGAGATGTCCTTTTGAAAATAGTGGAAAATTTTTGAGGGGCAAAATTTCTCCGAGGGGTTTCTTATCTTTTGCAACTCATTAACATTGAACTATCATCCGGAACCTGGAACTTTGTATAAAGCATTCTAGAAGGGCCGATATGCAGACTGTTCAAAGTCTGCCCGCACATGTGCAACTAGGGTCTAGGATGCAGGTTGCGAAACTCGATGTCAGCTGAAATTCGAAAACGTGGAAGGCTGCACTGTTCAGTTCTGAGCTCGCACCATAAATCCCTCACCCGCAGTAAAGGGCGTGGGAGGTTAAACGGCTTCTGGTATCCAAACGTGATCCGGGTCAAAGGTCCGATTGAGGGTTGAGGCCTCGGCGCGTAATGTCACTGCGACGAGGAGTAGCCAGAGGTTTCGCTGAATAGCGAAAGACTAGGTTCTTGCCGACTGCGAAGTTGTAATGTGTCCTGCAGTCACGAAACTTTGGCTGATCTCAGAAATGTATGTTTTAGCGTTAGCACGGTGGTGTACTTTTACAAAGGGACAGAGTTCATTTGTTTTGTAAGAGAGCAAAACCCCGAAGCCTCTACAGTGACAAGAGTCAACCAAGAACTCTAAAGACCTTGCACGAAGGGCCCTTAGCAGTCAAATTCCTTGCGGCTGTCCCACAGACTCGTGATGTAAAGCCTCCAACAAACCCTAAACCCCAAACCCCAACCTAGTCTACTTATTCAGTCTTCTAGCCCTGGAGGTGGATATTTGCCAATCTTAGCGTGTAGACCCTCGCCAGGGCGGTACTACGCACATGAGCCGGGCCCTTGTGATCCCGCTTCGGCATGGAGGTTGAGGGTTTTGAGGGTTCATGTTTGTGGGCTGCGCCTTTTGCTGTCATGATCAGTAGCACTTTATTTGTCGTCGTAGTGGAAGTATTGGGATTTCCTCTTACACTCATTTTCGTAGTTGCTGCGATCATTTCTGGTCGCACGTTTTGGCACTTTTTTCTTGAGTTTTCGGGTTTAGGCTTTACTGTTTAGGTTTCTACCGCGACATAGCCTGACACCGGACCCCTTCAAAAAGCACCTGTGTTCCGAACCTACGTCAACCATGTGAATCCCTGCACTAACGGCTTGTGCACAGCCATGATCTGGACAAGAGGTCTGCTCTGAAAGGGCTGTGTTAAACCCCTAGAACAAGCTCTGCAGGAATACATATTGGACTGTGTCGAGTCTTGACGACCCCTGAACCCAAGCCTTTGAACTCAGGCTGAAACTGAAACCCCTAAACCCCAAACGCCACACCCCCTGCAGTTCGAAAAAGCCCATAAAAAAAAAAAAAAAAACAATGCAACACCCCATGAAATTCACCAGAACCCGAAGCCCTAAACCTTGATATCAGGCCCGGCGACTGAGTCTTGAATACTGCTGTTCCTTGGTGTTCCTGGTTTACGGTTTAACCTAGTAGTAGTGTAGGTAACCTTTAACCTCTTGGGGTAGTATAATCCCTATATAATCCTTATATTATGAGAAAGGTTAACCTTTGGTTCCCCATGATACCCGACAAGTAGGTTAAGGTTATAGAGTTATAGTACAGTGGTCGAACTCTTAGGCCCTTATATACCAAAGCCCAGAAGCGCCGAGATCTGCCGATCTTCGCAAACTGCATGGAGGCGAAGAAGGAGACCAAGCGACGAGCCCAGAAAGAGGGCTCAAGATTGAGCTTCTAAGGGCCATTCGGGCTGAGGGGGGTTGTGTGGGGGTTTGTTTGTTACGGGGTTTCGGGCTTTTGCCGTTCAGGGCTTGGGGCTCAGGGTTAGGGCTTAGGACTTTGTGGTTTAGTGTTAGAGATTTATATCTCGACCGGGCTTAACATAAAGGCTTCAAAGACCAGCTCACAAAGGAAAAAGCTTTGAACCCTAAACTCACGATTCAAAACCCACACAGATACCCTAAACCCTTAGAATCCTAGACCCACCCAGAAGCCCTCTAAGTTGCGATGCCACCAAGAAACCCTAAACCTTAAACCCTAAACCTTAAACCTTAAACCCTAAACCCTACACACACACACACACCCTAAACCTTAAACCCTAAACCAACCCTCTAAGTTGCGATGCCACCGTCATCTACGTGCCACCGCCGGCCGCCGGCGCGGCAGTGCTGGAGGCCCTGGAGGTGCGCAGGGGCGGACTGGGCGTGGAGCTGGGACGGTTTAGGGGGGGTTTTAATAACAAGAATAGGGCTCTGGGATATACTATGCTATAACTACCGGGGGGGTTTAACATAGAAGGCGTAAATGATTAGAAGTTCATAGCACGAGTTGCATCGTGAGTATGTCATTTTGAAGTATCGCGTATACCCCGACGACAGCGCACCTTGCTTCCTTTTGGTAGGCTGGGTACCCACCCCCCCTTCAAGCATTTGCCAGTTTTTCGGACTTTTCTGTGGGGGTCTTGGAAGGTTACTACCCTTATAGAGCCCTTTAAGGAGCCCTTTAACCCTAAATTTATCCTTTTACTATTACTACCCTTATAGAGCCCTTTAAGGAACCCTTTAACCCTAAACCCTAAACCCTTTATCCTTTTGGAGCCTTTTAAAGGAATGGGGTTGTGAGCGGCAGGCTGAGATTCCGCTGATCGTCTGCATCACCGAAGGCATCCCGCAGCAGGCTCCTGGGGAAACACAGGAGGTCCTATAATATAGGGGTCTCAATAATTACCTATACTGTTTTGGGGTTCCTTAGTATAATTATAGCATAAAGGGGCCCTAAGCCCTGTTGAAATAATTATTAAGGCCCCTACATTAGGGGTCCTACAGTTTCAGGTTCAGGATTAGGAAGTACGATCCGGTTAGAAGTATGTGGTATTGGGGAGGGAACTGTCCTCCAGCTGCTCTGCTTAGAACTTTGGGGGAAGGAGTGCAAGATCCGCACCCTAAACCTTAAGCCACCCCAAGCCTTAACCCTAAACCCTCAACCCTAAACCCCTAAACCTAAACCCTAAACCGTTAAACCACTGACACTGAACCCTGAACCGCAGAAGCCGAAAACCGCAGACCCGATATACATAGAGAGATAGGTGGATACTAGATAGATACAAGCATTCAGACACCACAACCCCAAATTATGAAGCTATGAGCTTTATGGTGCATAATACTAGATTTTTTTGGAAGGGTTGTAGTGGGATTATGCCAGATATTCCGGGCGCCATGCTCAGCATCGATTCTCACAAGAGCAGAGATAACACACATGTCGTAGTAGAATCCCTAAACCCCCTCAAATGCCAAACCCCTCAACCCTAAACCCCTAAACCCCAAGCCTTAAACCCTCAAGCCTAAACCCCTAAACCCTAGACCCCCAAACCCTTAAACTGTAAACCCTAAACCCCAAGCCTTAAACCCAAGGCACTAACCTTAATATTGAAAGCTTTTATCGGCCCTGTCCTTGAAAGAGGGTTCAAAGACTCAAGCCCGCCAGCAGGGTTTAGGATTTGGAGTTCAGGGAGTAGGATTTAGGGTTTAGGGTTTAGGGTTTAGAGTTCAGGGAGTAGGATTTAGAGTTTAAGGTTTAGGATTCAGGGATTAGGGTTCCCAGCTCTGTTGTTGAGTCAGTCGTGGTTAGCGAACCGCAACTCGAATCTCAAGGAGTCTCATATCCAGCGAGCATAGTCTCCAAAACCTTGCTTTAATTACCCGCATTTTTTCCAGAGACTCCAGTGTCCCTAAGTTGCGGCTGATGTAGGGCCTTGACGATTAGGGTAGGGTTTTGGGGTTCCTTATTAAAACTATCGTAGAATATACCCCCAAACCCTATTCTAATTCTTCAAGCCCCTGCACTACCTCAGAAGCAGGACATGGTCAAGGTCAAGCATGCCCTGATGCGACAGAGCAAGTCCCGACTCATTGGCCCGAAACCCGGCAGTATTGCGACCACCTATAGGGTTTAGGGTTTAGGGTTTATAACAGATGTGGCTACCAGCAGCACCAGCAGCACCACCAGCAAACCCAGCAGCAGCAACTACAACTACTAGTACCAGAACCATCTGCTAGAGCTGCTGCAGCTACCGTTACCGCTGCCACGGCTACTACGACGGCGATTGCTACCTTCAGTTCGGGGTGTCAAACTGGCTTCAGGATTTCATGCTTTTTCACATTTGAAACCCTAAACCCTAAACCCCAAACCCTAGGTCTGGCTAAGTCCGTAGAAATATCTCAGGGCCATGGGTTTCGTCGACTCGCGGTCTGGGTTCGGGATTTTATCGGTGGTTGCGTTTGCCGCTTGCTTTGTGCCTTTCCTTCTTCCTGTACTTATTAAAGTCCTTGCGCAACGGCGCTGGCGCTTGTTTTGGACCGACTGTGCTACAACCCACGTTAGCGAACCGTGTTGTTCCATGCCTGACGGTAGACTGACCCACTGCCCACTGCCAGATGCTAACCCCTAAATGCGCAAGCCCTAACCCTAACATCCGCCTAAGCCCTAAAACCCTAAACCCTAGACCCTTGCGAGAAACCGGGCTTTTAAGAACCCGTGCTGAAACCGATAGAGTCCCTCATAACAAGTGGGAGTTTCCGAAATTTAGGGGTACCTTATTTTGGGGTTCTTATAATAAGGATCCTACTATTTAAGGTACTATACTAGGGTCCCCTATTTTCGGAAACCCCCAAGTAGTAAATCCCCAATTCCGTAAGCTCCCTCGCCGTGTGGGTCTTAACCCTGAACGTCAGGAACCGAAACCCTAGTATGGTGATCCTTGTAGTAACCTTTATAGCAACCTTCCTAGGAACCCTTCATGGTAACCGTTGCAGGAACCCTCAATTTACCCTAAACCCTAAACCCTGACCCCAGGTCCTAACTGCCCCGGCATCATCAAGCCCGGCGAGTGCAAGATGGGAATCATGCCAGGCCTTCGCTTTCGTCTTGCCGGTAGGATGATTATAGCAGGGGCCTTGATGACTAGAATAGGGTTCCTTATTATGCTTATAGTATAATGGGCCCCCCAAACCCTATTCTGATTATTAAGGCCCCTGTATTATGGTTGTTGTTATGGCAAAAAGGTTATTGCTATTGTTTACTTTTATTGTTTTATGGTTCTTCTGATGATGAGGGAGGTTGTAGCTGGTATTGGAACTACAGTTGTTGCTGTTGCCAGTACTATTTTTATTCCGCTCCATATTGCTAGTATTGTGATTATGTGCAGTAGTATAAGTTATACTGTTATTCACGCTATCACTGTTATCACTATTAGGTTGTTATCGTTAGTAGTGTTAGTAGTGTTATTAGATGTTATTATCGCAGTTATCCTTACTACAGTTGTTTTCTTTGTTTCTATCGGCCTGTTTTTGGGCTGAGAGCTTTTGCTTTCGGTTGTAGGCCAAGGCGTTGATGTTTCGGCCTCTTTCCTTCTCGGAGGTGGTTGCAGGGTTCTATGGGATTGTAAAAGGTTGCATTGAGGAAGACCGGGTTTTCAGGATATTAGGTTTTGCGATACTTCAGGCCTGAGGTCTCTTAGTTTTGGAGGGTGGTTAGATATTCTTGATCCTATCACGGTTACCCTTCTAGGGGTTAAGATTAAGCTAGTTATTAAAATGATGGTGATGATGATTATGGTAGGGTCTAAGGTTCTGGGGTGGAGTTTTTTGTGCTACTCTTGTTGTTCTCACCATTGTGTGACTACCGCTAGTATGATGATGAAACGTGAGTATGAAGGTGGTCCTCACGATGCTAATGACTACTTTAGTTTTCATGCTGGCGGCGGCCTAAACCTTGTTTCTGAGTCCCGCGAAACCCTCGATGGTCCTTGTGAGTCAAGCAATAACTATTTCTATGCTTGCAAATAAATTAATTATGATTATGGTTATGACGATGATTATTATCACTATTGTTATTAACTTAATTGTTTGATCCCTTTCGCGTGCCCGCGTCGCCAGGCTACATCCACAAGGCTGGCAAGATCGGCATCGTGAGCAGGCCGGGTCGCTGCTCTGAGGGTGTAAAATCCAGGGTTTAGGGTTGAGGGTTTTGGGATTAGGGTTGAGGGTTTAGGGTTTAGTTGAATATGAGAACAGCCGAAGGTGCATTGGCATGTTTCCGCATCGAACCCTGAATTTTCGACCTTGAGCATCATGGAAACGTAGCCCACAGACCCAATCCGTGAAGCTCATTGAAAGAGCAAAAACTTTCGAGTTTCAAATCCGTAGTGACCCCCGAACTCGCGTTCAGGGGCGCGTGCGCGTTCAGCGTTCTAAACTCAGCGTGTGTTCAGAAGCGCGTTCTAAACACCGCCCCCCCGTCGGGAACTCAGAAATTCAAGGGATCGGTCACGGTCATGGCAGGGGGGCAGGGGCAGGCTGCCCTATATAGGGCAGGGCAGCGTGAAGAACCGGGGGCAGGGGGCAGGGNGCCAGGCAGGGGCAAGGCAGGAGGGGGGCAGGCAGGGGCAGAGGAGGAGGCAGAAGTTGCAAGATGGTCATGGGAAACAGAAGTGTGCTAAAACGCTAAAAATGATAACTTGCAACTGCAGGGAGGGGGCAGGGGCAAGGGGGCAGCTGGCAGGAGAGGGCAAGGGCAGGCGGGTAGGGGGCAGGAGCAGGGGCAGGGGTGGCAGCAGACGGCGAGGTAGAACATGTTCAAACATTTCTGTGCTTGACTTTTCTTTAGAGGACAGGGGGCAGGGGGCAGGCAATGCAGGAGGGGCGCGGCGAGGCAGGGGCAGACGACGTGTGGGTGGAGTGTAGACCTCGTGCGTTTAGCAGCGCGTTCGAAACACGCGTTCGGAGCGCGTTCGGCGCGTGCGCGTTCGCGTTCGCCGGCGGTCACTAAGTCAAATCTTGCCACAAAAGCTTGGAAGCACAACTAGCGACCACTAGACAGACCTTAAACAGTAGACTGTTAGTTATGAGGACACTTAATCCACGCACCCGTACTTTTCAGAAGCACCCGACAAATTTTTTCGATCTTCCAGCACAGCCCCCAAAAGCCTTATAAGACCCTAGTCAAATCAATATTCAAGGCCTCTACCCTAAACCCTGAAGCCTAGCCCCTAAACCCTCACGCCTAAGGCCTAAAGCCTAAGCCCACAGGCCTAAGCCCCAAAGCCTGGGGCCCAAAGCCTAAGCCCTAAAGCCTAAGCCCTGGCTTCCTTGCCTGCGGATAAAGAGGCTACTGCACTTTAAAAAAAAAAGCTTAAGCCCTAAAGCCTAAGCCCTAAAGCCTAAACCCTAAAGCCTAGGCCGTAAACCTTAAGCTCTGAACCACCCCTAGCTTGAAGAAGTCAGAGCCCGGCGACTGAGGTCGGGAACCCTTACCTACGAGGTGCCTCTGTGCGATCGTCCAGGGCTCTTGCAGGATGATACTATAATAGTACTATAATGAGACTATAGTGATACCATAATACCAGTACTATAATGCTACTTTATGCCGTTAGGTCTTTAGGGCTCTCTAAGGTTTGAAATTGCTGCAGAGGCTGCTATGGACCACGGCTTTCTAGGTTGAGGGTGTGTCTAGGCGGCTTTCTGCATTGCGGTCCCTTTGTGGATTCCCAACGGAGTAAGCCGCTTTAATCGACCCAAATGTTTATAGTCATAGTTGGAGCTGCTTGTGCTGGTGTTCTTTGGATGTTTGGATAGGGTCCCAAGCACCCGCAACAGAGTGCGACACCCTCGTAGCGAAATTAGGGTCCGTTTTAGCATCCGTGTTGCAAGGGTGCCGTGCGATTTTTGGGACCTGAATGGGGACCTCAATTTAGAGATCCACAAATGTGATTATTCGCTGTTGGACTTCAAGCTCGTGCCATCATACTACCATTTCCAATCCAGGAGTGCTATGATCCTTCAACTCAGTACAGCAAGACAAGGATGTCCAACAATCCAGAATCAGGAAGCTCTCCCAGTAGCATTTAAGGGGCCGTCGTGACCAAGGAACCACTATATATTTCGAAGGCACAGCCGTCTGTTTCATTTAGAGAGGGAAGCTACTTGAAGGATTAGTGACTAGTGGATTCAGTAAAAAAGATACAGATATAGATATAGGATTTAGATATAAACATGGGTAGATAGACAGTTTCTTAGATTGCATACATAAAAAGACGGGGTAGCAACGCTTACAGTTAGTTTTTTGCCGAATCAACGGAGTTATACGGTAGATACGCATGTACCTTGTTAGAGGCCCAGGGGACTTAGTAAGTCGGTTGCAAGTAGGGTTGTAATTGGGGTACCTCCATTTAGGGTACTTATGACTCTACTTATATGGGTGGTTGTCAAAATTAAGGTTCCTTTTTGGGTACCCTAAATAATAGGTGCCGTATTATATTCAGGACCCAAAAAGGGACCATATTTTGACAACTACCCATATAACCTACTTACTAAGTCCCTTGGGCCGTTAAGTTCAAGCAGGTCCCGAACCCAGAGGCCGCACAGGGCAAGAGCAGGAGATGTTCACAGACCTTCTTCATTTGGGAGTTTCCGAAAATTAGGGGTACCTTATTTTGGGGTCCTTATAATAAGGATCCGACTATTTAGGGTACTCTATTAGGGTCCCCTATTTTCGGAAACTCCCATTTGGGTCATGCTGGTGGTACGCGTGGGGTCAAGTTTATGGTGATGGTGGTGATGGTGTGTTGATCATGGGGAAGTGTTGTCTTAATCCTGCACACTCCTCTGGACTTCACGTCTCATGCGTCTTCTTTTGTGGAGCTAGGTGACCTGAGTATAGACGCAGCACAGTAGGATCCTTGATAGGGGTGGTTTTTAAAATTATGGTCTGTTTTGGGGTCCCTAATATAGTACGGCACCTGTTATTTAGGGTACCCAAAAAGGGACCCTAATTTTGACAACCACCCATAGGGAAAAACATCTCAATTGTTGTGAAACCGCCACCATCATCTTCGAGAGGCCGTGCACCAGACCACCGTGACGGGGCTCGGGCAGAGCTCCCCATCCGCACAAAGAGCCCGAAACGAAAGGAATACCCTAATATAGGAGAGTGAACACTTTGTAGTTCTATTCCCTAGTGTTCCTTATTCAGGTATGCTAGAGTATATACCCAAGCCCTGTTTTAATTATAAAGGCCCCTCCAGGCCCTACGCCCTAAATTCACCTCCTGACCTTCAGGTCTTCTGACCGTGATGTACCGGAGCAGTTTGAGAAAGGAGCTCAACAGAAACGCACCCTAAACCCTCACACTGCTTTACAGTAGGGTTTAGGGTTGAGGGCTGAAGTTTTGAGCTTCATGGTCTGGAGTTGATGGTTTGTCTGAAGGAGGGGTAAAGTAGGCGGAGAGCATTTGGGGTAGTCGAGAAGTTCGCAAGTGTCAGCTATGAAGCGGACAATCCTATAAAGCCCACAGAAGTCCCAATAAAGGAAGGATAGCATTCCCCCTCAACCCTAAACTCCAATCCCTCAGCCCTAATCCCTAAACCCAAGACCCAAGACCTCCAAACTCCCGGATTCCGACTCCTCAGGCACCTGCATTGGCATCGGAGGAGACCCCTTCAACGGCCCGCGGCTGAGACCTTGTGGCCTCTGTCCATGCCAAGACCCTTTAAAGGATTCACCCCAAAAAATAAAGGACCCTAAACCCTAAACCCTAAACCCTTAAAGGATCCCTTGCAGGAGCCTTTAAAGGAGCCCATAGATCCCTGAAAGGCTCCCTTAAAGGATCTCCAAAAAAAGGACCCGGCGCCCCGAAGCGTCATGTCCTGCTATAGATATTATACTTTGAGAAAGATGGGTTCTTGATGAAGAACCCTAAACACTAAACCCTAAACCCTAATGAAGTCATCCATCTGTTGGATCCTTTGGAGGGCCTGGTCGTCGACTTCTCTCGGGGTCTCGGGACGGATGCCTTCGGATTCTGGGTTCGAAGGTGAACGCTCCACGGTCAGCACATCCCAGGTTGCGGCCAAGAACAACTTACTAATACCGAGGTTTGAACAATTAACAACAGTAATATCGCCTATAGTACCTATACAAGTATAGTAGCTCTTTATACCATGAACCGTCGACCGGCCACAACGGACCAGACACGATTGAAGTCGAGCTACTTCGAATTCTACGGAGGCTCACCTCCTTTGGTAGGGTTCTAGAGTCTTGAGCCTACAGCACATAGTTATCGCTGAGCCCTGCAGCAAAGGAAACCCGACATGCCAAAGATTAAGTCGTAGCTCAGGGCTTGCGCGAACCCCCCAATTTTCTTAGGCTGGAGCGGAGCTGCCCCAGCAAGATCCTACAAACAAACCCCCGGAACCACTTAACATCGTTGAGTCTATCCCGCCCAAAAAGGAAGGCAATGCACTTTAGACAAAACTGTGCATCAATCCCCTATAATTAAGCCAGGCACCAACAAGAGACGGTTTTTCAGGCCCAAAACTGTGCATCAATCCCCTGTCATGAACAAAAATGTTTATCAATCCCCGAGAACGAAGCCAGGCACCAACTTCATCGACTGCCTCGAGCGCTTCGCCAACGATCCCGAGACGGAAGGCGCCACCGCTAGAGTTTCGGAGTTCCTTTAAAGGGGTCTATAGGGGATTCTATAAGGAAATAGAGTAGGGTTCCCTTAAAGGGTTCTGAACAAGGCAGTCAAGATCTTGGTTCAGGGTTTTAGGATGTTTGATGGGGGTCCCTTCACCCTAGATCCCAAGCCCTAAACCCTAAATCCTCATCTGCGAGGGATTTGCTTACTGGATCCTGCCACGAATTCGAGCTGTATTGCACTAATATAGAAGCCTAAATAATTACCGATATTTTTCCGTAGGGTTCCTTATTATACGTATACTACAAGGGAGCCCAAAACCCTATTCTAGTTATTAAGCCCCTACATTAGTTCCTTGCGGTCATTATGGCTGTAAGGAGGATACAGGCCCCTTTAAAGTATGAAAGTATGCAAGCAAGTAGAATCCCTGCCAGCAGGTTTCGTACCATTGCATGGGCTCAGATGGGCCACTTGAGGGCCATTGCCTGTAAGCCCGATAAAACTCAACTAAGCCTTTTGTCCAGCGTTTTGCAAACCTAAACCCTAAACCCAACACCCTAAACCCTAAACCCAACACCCTAAACCCGAACCCAGAACCGGCTTCAGACACTGCTTCTGCGGAGCACTTAAAAAAGCCAGAACCCTCACTCAGGCATCCCGAACCCTAAGCCCAATACCCAACTCCCTAAACCTAATACCCAAAACCCTAAACCAGAACCCTCACTTAGGCATCCTAAACCCTAAGCCCAATACCCAAAACCCTAAACCAGCACCCTCACTTAGGCATCACCTAAATAATATTACCAATACTATTTTGGGGAATTTTGGGGGTTCCTTATTGTAACTATGGTATAATGGCCCCCCAAAACCCTATTCCCTATATTAGGCATCATCATGATCGGCGAGATCGGCGGAACTGCCGAGGAGCAGGCGGCAGAGTGGATCGAGGCCCGGGCTCTTTCGCTTAAGGGCTCGGATCTCTTTAAAGGGACCTTACTGTAGGGTTCCTTTCCCTGGGGATCAAAATAGCCCAAAAGCCTTACATAGTATGGTTTTTGGGCCCAAAAGCCTTAATATATGAGTCCTTAGATCCCTAGGGTTTGAGGGGCGTAGGGTTTAGGGTTTCCTTTAAAGGGACCCTGAGGGTTCTTTTTTGGGGTTCAGGGGCAGGAGGATCTCTTTAAGAGTTCCCTGAAGGGACCCATAAGGGTATTTTTTGCTAAACAACTTTTCAAGGGTTCAAGTTTTGGTGGGTTTATTTACAGCTTCGGGGTTTTAGGGGTTTCAAGGTTTGCGTTGACTGTTTGCTCTTCGGCGGGGTCTTAAGAGCTCGGTCAACCCCTTTATGCATGGATCTACCGGAAACAGATCGCTTTTGGGTTTTTGCAGGGCTGAAACCCTACAAATAAGTAAGTTGTCGAGGGATTTGTACACGTACTTTCGGCATGTTGCTTAGTCATGGGTGTATTGGACTCTGTGGCTAGAGTTGCGGTGTTTAGGGTGTAGGGGCAGTGCATGCATGGTTTCAGCAACTCAAAAGCCCGCTAACTAGTGCAAGCTTACCACCGCCCACGTGAATTTCATATCCGACAACCTGCGACACCACACCCGTAAACTCCGAACCCAGGAGCCCGCTCAAGGTAAGGCCTTTTCTATTGTCACATTTCCTCCTGATAGCCGCCATAGTACAAAAATCCCCCAACGCCTTATGCAATCATTGAGGCTCTTACGCTAGACGTCGAGCCCTAAACTGTAAACCGTGGGGCTCAGCGCCGTTCCGATACCCTATGGTGCACCTTTGGGGTTTTGGGTCGACCCCACCCTTAGTGTTAAGAGGATACCGGGAAACCTACTTTAGGTTCGGTATATACCTTCTTGTCCTTCCCAAGTATAACATGCCCCTCAACCTCTGTAAGTGGATTGAAGTCTACCCCCAAATATGACATGTCCAACCCTATTCTAACTATTGAACCAAAAACCCTAAGCCCTAAACCCTGAACCCCAAACTCCCTCCTAAACCCCTAGAGCTCCAAAGCTGGCGACCTGAGGCCAACTGCAAGCACAAGCCGGTTGTGTCCTTCATCGCCGGCATCACCGCACCCCCTGGGTAGGGGACCCTGCGGGTAGTGAAGTTTCAGAATTTGGGTTCGGGGTTCAAGGTTCTACTTGGGTGGCTGGGTCCCTTTTTGGGTCCCTATTATAGTACGGCACCCATTATTTAGGGTACCCCAAAAGGGTCTTTCATTTTGACAACTACCCACTTGGAGGGGCAGGGGACTTAGTAAGTAGGTTGTAAGTAGAGTTATAAGTGCCCTAAATGGAGTTACCCCAATTATAAGCCTACTTATAACCAACTTACTAAGTCCCGTGGGCCTCCAAGTAGGGCTTGGGTTTCGGGGTTTTGGATTTAGGGTCTAGGGGCTAAGCGTGCCCAGAGACCCCAACCGTAGGTTTCGGGAGCCCCCAGCTGCAGGGATAGTAGATTTGGGAGTTTCCGAAAATTAGGGGTACCTTATTTTGGGGTCCTTATAATAAGGATCCTACTATTTAGGGTACGATACTAGGGTCCCCTATTTTCGGAAACCCCCATTTAGGGTTCAGGCAGTTCAAGTTTTGGGGTTCACAGATTCTGAGGTACGGACTGTAGAGACCCGCGGGAGCGTACCAGAATCAGTCTGGGGATTTTTCTAATGGGAATCTGCATTTTGAGATCCTTGGGTTTTTCATGCAAGACAAGAACCAGGAATCTCAAGAACAGCTATCACCTAAAGGCCCCTAAACCAGGACCTCGAATTAACCCTAAAATACCTCACTTAACTACCTCACAAACCCTGAGGCCTAAACCCTAGAACACCTTACACAAGGAACATACTTTAAGAGCCAGCACAGACTCTGCCCGGAAACGGCCTCGTCTGTCCAAGGCCGCCCCCGGGAGAGTTGTTGTCTTCCGGGCTCCAGTTGCCTAAATTAAATAGTAGGTTACTAACCTGGGTTTAGGGTTTAGGGGTTCAGGGTTTTAGGGGTTTAGGGTTTTGGGGTGAGGTATTTTAGGGCTCAGGCTTTAGGGTTTAGGGTTAACCACGTATAAGATACAGTAGCTCATTAGTTGGGTAACCGGAGTTTTAGGAATGGTCTTCCTGAGGCCTAACGCCTAAGGTTTTGTAAGCCTAAAAGGGGTAAACCCTAAACCCTAAATCCTAAACCCTAAGCCCGAAACCCTAAACCCTAAACCCTAAACCCTAAACCCTTGAATGCAGCATCGATTTTTTTCGCCCAGACGCCGCATGGGCCACGCCGGCGCCATCATCTCGGGCGGCAAGGGCACGGCTCAGGCTCAAAGTCTGCCCTTTTATACACTAACTATAATAAGTAACCCTAGGAATAATATGAGTAACTATTAGAATTATAGTATAATGGGCCCCAAAACCCTATTCTAATGCCCTTACAGCAAGTATTACTTTGTGTTATATTATAATATAGTATCAGATTCTAGTATTATGCTATAGTATTATGCTTTATTTACAAGCTAGTATCATATTTGAGTATCATGTTATAGTATTATATAGTATTATATTATGCCATATCATGATTATTGATTGTGATTATCATTGTCATTTATGAATGTAGAGTGTCGATTTTGTAATGTTATGTTTTCGTATTAGATTTTGGTAGTATATGACACAAGCCGATGCGTCAGGTTGATGAGACCGGCAGTGAACTTAGGAATCATCGTGGCCACACGGGCTTCATGTAAAGTCGAGTAGAAGGTACGGCCATGCTGCGTTGCATGGATAACTGAGTGTGCTTCTTCTCCTTGCTGGTTTGGTTGCTCCTTTGCCTACCATAAAAGCCGAAATAATTACCGATATTATTGCTTAGGGTTAGTTGTTACAAAAAGACTATAAAGGAGTCCAAAACCCTGTTCGAATTGTTAAGGCCCCCACATTACACGTATGCCTTTCTGTGGTCTGCCTCCGCAGGACAAGATCAAAGCCCTGGAGGCTGCGGGAGCAGGAGCCTCATGTGCCGCTATTTGTTAGTCGGGTTGAGGCCATTTAAAATAACGAACAGGGCTGTCAACTATATTCTCTTATACTAGTAGCATCATCGTCGGTATCATGGCTAGTAGTACGTATGCTGTTGCGAGTGACAGGTGGTGTCATCATGACCACTACTAGCAACAGCTATTGGGGGTAGCATTGTGCCATTAACCATCGCAGCTAGCATGTGCTCGTTATGTCTGTGACCGTCGTCATGATTGTGCAGCGACGATGCTGCTATTGTAGATTATTCTCTGGCTACCTAGGCAACTTCGCCTTTAGATAGTCGTACTTTTAGCACCATGTGGAGGATTTAGCACACAGGTGTCATTGCGCACCAAGTAATACGCCCCATCGCCCCATGAATCCCACGTGTTTTCAACCATCCAAGACGCTCCGTTGACAGACTTGTAAAAAAGCACTTTTACCACATCGGAGAGCAACGCGGAAGCCGAAGCCTTACGCCCGGGCATACTTGAATCCTGGACCCATAAGGCTTAAAAGGAAATCTCAAATTTGACAAAAAAGGCCTGAGATCCCCAAACCGAAGCACGCCAATCTCGAAGTGCGACCCGCCAAGAAATCCAACCCTCACACCCCTGATCCCCTGACAACCTCAGCCCTCACAATTCAAACTCCCTTGGAATCTCAAATGCTAAGAGCATCGGATATCCTTCCCTGCTCAAATCCCCAAACCGCTAACCCCTAAAGCCCTAAACTCTAAGCCTCTAAACTCCAAAATCCTAAACCCTAAACCTTAAGGTTTAGAACAATGTAAACCCTAAACCCTGAACCCTAAACCCGGTAACTAAACCCCAAATCCTAAACCCCAGAAGTCGACAGAAAGTGTTACACAAAGCTTGCCGAGGTCTGGGTGACGAACTCGCCCGCCGAGCTGGGCTCCACCATGGTGAAGGCCGCAAGTTCATATGGGGTCTAAGATAGGGTTCAGGTAACTAGTAGGATTCTTATTATAAGGACCCCCTTATTTCCGGAAACTCCCATATAGGGTTCAGGGTATAGGGTTCAGGGGTCCGGGGTTGACAATTAAGGGTTAAGGGTTCGGAGTTTGTGGTTTAGGGTTGATGGCATAGGGCATAGAGGAGCCTAATATAGAAACCTGAACCGTTTCCAAAGTTCTTCCTGGGATTATCACCCAAAGCCCTATTGAAAATTGTTCAGGCCCCATGTACAACTGATTGATATTGCTATTCCTTATGGCAGGAGTGGTAAGGTCAATGTCGTTGTTGTTGTTGTTGGTGGTGGTGGTGGTAGCGGCAGCAGTGGTGGTCGTAGCCGTTGGAACATGGTAGTCGTCGTCGTAGTAGTCGCTGCCGTCGTCAGGCGTAAAAACCACAAGCCTCCAAATACTGCCATTGCACACGATTTGTGTAATGTACAATGGACCGTGGCGGAGCAAGCCACGCTGACCATCATCGCGTACAACATTTACCCGTCTTCATAGATCTGTTGAAAGATCTGGAAGAATGGGGCCCGGTGTTATGCGCCTTTCATGACCAGGGACAGTTTCGAGGTCGCCATGCGGACTACCATCAGGACCCGGATCAGGTACTCCCTCGGGCTCCTTACGTCCATATCGGCTCCTGCAGTGGCAACCGGATACAGGGCCGCGGGCGCCGAGGCCATGGGCTCATTTATTGAGTCATGGCTGACAACGGTGTGGCATACACCGTGTGCACTGCACGACTCCGTCCTCATTGCAGCGGAGGAACTCCATCAGATGGTCCGGCCAATGCTCCAAAGCACTCACCTCCATCAGATGATGAATTGGAGACAGGGGGTCAGATGCTGGGAGTTCGCCAGAAACACAAACCCACCAGCCTCAAACTCCCAGTTTAACTTGTTCAGATAAAGAAACCCGAGACCCTCAACTCTCAGTTTAAACTTATTAAGGCAAACAGATCCTAAAGCCTAGACTCTCAGTTCAAACTTGTTAAGGTCCTTCTAAGCTCTGTATAACACAAGAATCTAAGAAGCCCTGGCCTGATGCTTCTGCGAGCATCTGTCATGCAAGGCGATGGGGGCCGCCGGCAAGTGAGCATCCTGGCTTCATTTTTCGCCAGTTCAGGGGTTTCAGGTTTCAGGGAATTCGTGTTTCGGGATTCAGGTTCAGGGAGTTCGGATTTTTAGGGCTTAGGGTTTAGAGTTTAGGGGCTTCATTGGTAGCTTGGCTTGGGGGTTCGCTGGGTGCAAGGTCCAAGGTTATTAGATGCTTAGGGTTTGGGGGTATATAGGCTCGATTTAAAACCGGGGTCGCAACCCTTAGCCACCTAAACGCGGCACTAAATGTGGTTGTTGATTGGATTAGGAGGTTTTCCTTGTTAGATCTTCTTTGTCAGGCCTCGTATAAGGAAGAGATAGGAGCAGAATAGCAATGAGAATTGGTGTTCCTGCTACTACTTACTACTAACCACGAGAATCAGAACGACCACTACTACACACAAAAACAACGGAGATAGTCTTCAGAATCGTAGTAGCCAGAACATCCAACTTACACATAAAATGCATTGGAGCAGTTGTCTTTCTATTAGCATGGACAGCATCTGGTCAGAATCGTAGCAGTAGCAATCGGACTTTCTGGTAGCAAGGTCTCAGCTTTTAGTCAGAGTCCTAAGTAGTTTCAGTTGCAGGGGCTTTGGTTTTTATGCCAATCCCTTCAGCCATAGTTGAAAGTTGACCCTGAACGGTAACTCACCCCGAAAGCCTGAACCCCTGAACCCCTCAACTCAACACCCAACCCCGTGAAACCCTAAAGCCAGGAATCGGGAATCCTTGGGCCCCCTTACTTGGAGGGTCATGGTACTTAGTAAGTAAGGTTATAAGTACCTTAAGTGGGGTTATAAGTATTTATAAGTATAGTTACCTTAATTGTAACCCCAGTTACTATGTCCCACGACCCTTTAAGTAGCCTGGCAGCTCTGTGCTCATATGGGGAGTTTCCGAAGTTAGGGGGGTATCTTATTTCGGGGTCCTTATGATAAGGATCCTACTATTTTTAGGATGTTATGTTAGGGTCCCCTATTTTCTGAACTCCCATATCAGAGCCTCGAACTTAAAGGCCCAGGGGACTTAGTAAGTAGCTTATGAGCAGAGTTATAAGGGTGGTTGTCAAAATTATGGTCCCTTTTTGGATCCTTATTATAATACGGCACCTATCATTTAGGGTACCCGAAAAGGGACCCTAATTTTGACAACTACCTAATAAGTACGCTGGATGGAGTTAACCCTACTTATGACCGACTTGCGAAGTCCCCTAGGGTTTAGGGTGTAAGGTTTAAGGTTTAGGGTTTAGGGTTTAGGGGTTTAGGGGTTTAGGGTTTAGGGTTTACGGTTCCTAGGCCTCCAAGCAGACCCTGAAAGGTGAGAATCCGATGGCCTAGACCTTTTTCAGACTGAGGGGGCGTGGAGTCAGTTCCGGGCTGCCCCTTCCTTTGTCGCGGCGCGGGAAAAGCCAGGGGTTGTGACCGTTAGCTTCGGGTTCAAGGTACAAGGGTTTGGGGATTAGACTTCAAGATTTTTGGCTTTGGTTTTTGGGGTTTAGGAATCAAGGCATCCACCAGGAGAGCAGTAACGATTGTAGCAAGAATATCGATTGCTCGGTCAAAAGTTTAACGTTCTTCTTTGTCTTAGTTGTTTTTACTGCGGTTCGTGCGTTGATTCCTCCTCATTCCCGGATTGCCGGATTGATATGCAGTTCTGACTATTTTGACTTAGAAGCAAAGCCCGAATAGTCGGCGACAGCACTCCTCAGGATACCAAACACAGCGATAGTCAAGCAGTTTTAAGGACCTCGTCCGCGCGCTGATTTTGAAAGGGGCTGGTGGCCGGAAGGCCCACCGAAGAGTTCTGCTGCAAGCTGCCGCAGCGGCGCTTGCCCACAGCCCCGCATGGGTAGTTTTCCAAAGGGAACCCGGAGCCTTGAACCCAAACCCCCACTGGGTTAGGGTTTAGGGTTTAGGGTTTAGGGTTTGCCCCAGATTTTACAAGCTTGAAAGATGGAGGCCCCAAGCCCCAAAGCCCACGTCTTTATGCTTGATCCCTTAGCCTTCACGGCCACAGCAAAACCATGAGCCAGAAGCTTGATTCGATTTGGGTGTGGGCGAAATCGTCCAGCTTTCCAGGCTCCTACCTAACGGGCAACAGGGTTGCCGGAAACTCTAAACCCTAAACCCTAAACCCTAAACTCTAAACCCTAAACCCTAAACCCTACGCCAGAAACTCCAATATCTCGGAGTGAAGGGTTCCTTACTGCGTTGGGGAGTCTCTGGGCTTAGAGGTTCCTTCCGATCACCTTAGAGCAGGTTTTGTAGCAACACTGATAGCGGCCGAGACAGAGGCTTTAGGTTTAGAGGGCTTAGGTGATAGGGTTTAGGGTTTAGGGTTTAGGGCTTAGGGCTTAGGGTTTAGGGTTTAGGGTTCAGGGTTAGGGTTTACGGTTAGGGTTTAGGGTTTAGGGCTTACGGTGAGAGCCGCAAGACTCGCGAGCCTCATCGGGGTCTGAGGTAACTTGCATGAATCTTTCGTTATGGTCCCTGAAGGTGGCCTGAATAATTAGAACAGGGTTTGGTGGGATATTTTTATTATACTTATAATAAGGAACCCCCCAAACCCTATTCTAATTATCAAGGCCCCTACATATTTTCTTGCATGACTCTCTCTTTTTTGGTCCTTGAAGGTGCCTATACAGACGCACCCTGTACCCCGACCATCCCTTATCCCTTCATATCCCAAAACTCGAAAAGCTGTGTGGGGCTGCGGGCCTTTTCCGTGTGCATCTTGCAATGGTAGCTGCCAGCTACTGCTTTTGAAGCAAGGTGGTGGTACGAGTTGCTCCTACGATGCCCTCTCTTTGCTTAAACCCTGAACTTCGAAACCCTAAGCCCCAACCCTAAACCCTAACCCTAACCCTAAACCTAAAACCTTAAACCCTAAACCCTAAACCCTAAACCCTACGCCCGAAAGCCCCAGATCCAACCCGAAGCCTTGGAGCGTAAGCCCGTAAGCTCTAGACTCAAGTAACAGAGGGGTGATAGTTAGAATAGAGGGTTTTTAGAAGGGTTTTATAGGGTTTCCAGCTTTTTGTATAGGGGCCATAAGAACTAGAATAGGGTTTTAGAAGGCTTTGCAGATAGATAGATAGATAGGGGCCTTAACAATTAGACTAGGGTTTTCGGGCTACGCTACGACAACTGTATCAAGGAGCCCTTAGGAATAGTCTCGATAACTATTCAGGTTCGTATATAAGACCCTAAACCGAAAACCCTGAAGAGTAGTTTTAAAAATATCAGAGGCCTGTACCCAATACTCTTATATAGAGGTCTGCAGAATTTTTAATCGTATTCGCTATGGAGTTATGCCATACCCCCAAAAACTTGTTGGATTTTGCAGACACCGGTATTAAAATCTGCAAAGTCACATAAAATCGTGAAGACCCAAACCTTGGACCCGAATCTACTTATCAAGCCCTCTATACCCTATAAACCAAAAACACCACAGAACCCCATAACATCCGGAAAAACCCAAACGCGTGACTTGCATCCCTCCTTCGAAGACTCCAGATCCCAAACTCGAATCCCTAGGGGGCCCGGTGATTGGAAACGCCAGTCCACGAGAATCTCAGAGCACCTATTACTAGTAATTACTATGTTTTTTATTTTTCCTGCTTGTTCTCTTTCCCTTTATTTCGATAACAATGTTACTCATCGCATTTGCGACATATCTCTTAGTAGCTGAGTGGATACACTTTACACCTTCTGGGATAATATTACCCACTATAAAACTGAAAGTGTACACTTTTGGGGGCTTATGAACTCAGCAACTAGGATCTTGCAAAGAGACACGACACCAGCCTTCAGCCCGAGATCCCTAGCCTAACTCCCTCAGCCCTTAACCCCTTTCTCAAGGTGCGCAGTGGGGGCTGGAGCATATTGTTTACTGTGCCGAGCATTGTGAAGCTAGCTGTGCGCGAGACACAGGAAAATTGGCTGCCCGGACTCTGTCTCGAGGCTTGGGAGCTAAGCGCGAATTTCTACACGCGACTGTTTGGAGTGATGGGAACATGTCAGGGTAGCAGGAGTTTCAAGGTTTAGGATCAACATGGGGGTGTCAGAAAACAAAACATCCTGTCATGGACTCTCGATAGTAGGCTCGGTATTGCAAGAACACCTGCGCACTATGCATCCTCTAGTTCAGACCCTTCATGTTGATAATATCGGGGCCTACGTCAATAATTGCCAATACTATTTTGGGGGTTCCCTATTATATTTACAGTATAATAAGGGGACCCAAAACCCTATTCCATTTATTTAGGCATATTATAGTGGCCTTCTAGATCCCTTTGTGTAGCCCTTATGTAGAACCCTTTAAAGGAACCCTGCTCGAACTAGTAAGGCCCCTTGTGATGGTTTGGATTGATGAGCTTTTTGCATTGACGATCGATCGCTGGGTTCATTTCCGAACTTCTGGGAGTCTTTTTCCCCGAAATCCCAAACACTGAACCCTAATGTAGGAACCTGATTTAAAAAAACCCTTGGCCTATAACCCAAAATAGTAGGATTCATATAAGCCACCCTAGTAACGGCCCAAGGTTTCTTAATCAGGTTCCTACATTACCCTTGTAGATCCCTTATAGTACCCTTATAGACTTATAGATCCCTTTAAAGGAACCCTTACAAAGGCCCTTTGAAGAGGTCCCTACGACCTAACCCCCCCCCTTCTCCTTCTCAGGATTTTATTTTCTAAGGCCTGGTCCGAGCCGAAGCCGGGGTTTCGGTTGGGGGTTTATGGGTTTGGGGACCCAAAGCCTTCTCAGTTAATCCTGAAATCGGAAACCCGAAACGCCTAAACCCTCAACTTAGGGGTTTAGAGTGTTGAGTTTGAGGTTTAACGGTTTGGGGTTCGGATCTCTTGGAAGCCCTAAACGGCCTCTTCGTCTGCAGATCCGTGCGCTCGACTTCGCAGCCACCCCCCTTCAGCCGCCAGGGCCTCAGGGCTTGGCCGCGGGTGTCTAAACACAACGCCCGTGAACCCTAAACCGTCAGGGTTTAGGGGTTTAGGGTTTAGGGTTTAGGGTTTAGGGTTAAACCGTCATTCAGTCATTGATGGGCCTTAGTAACTTAGTAGGTTCTGAGATAAAATTGCAACTTAATCATACAGGAGCAGAGTTTTATGTAATGCCTGAGCAATTGGAATGAGATTTTGGTTTCAGAGTATGGTATAGTTGCAGAGGGATCAGAAGGGGACATGATCACCAAATTAATCCCTAAACCCTAAACCCTAAACCCCTAAACCCCTAAAACCTAAACCCCCAAACCCTAAACCCTTAACTAATCGGACCTACCCCCTTAAGCCTGAAGCGGACTCAGACACCCGCAGCCCTCCGCCTTAAACCATCAAGCAGAAGCCTGTGAGCCCAAGACCTAATCGGCTGCCGACGTAGCTGGGCTTTGGAGTGCCATACTTTAATACTTTTTTCCTTAAGGGAACCCTTATGAAATAAAAGTTTATACTTTTTCTCCCTGGTTACTTAAAAGCCCAGGTAGCCTGACGAGCCGCATCCAAGGCGCGGGGTCTTTGTGTTGGATTGGACACTACTTGCTAGCTGAATGAGTACGCTTACACTTTTTGAGGTAGTACTAGTCCGTTACAGAACTGACATGGGCTTATGAATGAACTCAGCAACTACGACTAGGCCCTGAAACGGCCGTAAACCCCCAGAACCCCTCAGCCGTGAACCCAGAGAACTAAGCTAAGATAGGAGCCTCAAAAATTGCCTATACTATTTTGGGGGCTCCTTATTATTAGTATAGTACAATGGGCCCCAAAACCCTATTCTAATTTTTAAGGCCCCTATACTATAGTATTGTAGATCCCTGATAGTAACCCTTATAGACCCCCTTTAAAGGGACCCCTGTTCTAATTATTAAGGCCCCTATACTAGGACTGGGGGCCAGGATCCAGAAAATATCGGGGCCCGAATAATTTGCAATACCATTCCTTACGTTTCCGAAACAGAGCCATGCCATACTACACCCCCCAACCCTGATGTAAGCTTTAAGGCATCTACGACCCTACATTTTGCGTCCTACACAAACCCTATAAAACCACTATTGAAGCCCCTGGTCCTCGCGGGCTCTAAGCTAAGAAGCTCCTTCAGGTTCAAGCGCATCCCCCGAGCCAGGGTTCATACATTTTTGTTTAGAATTTTTATGTTTTAGAACGTTTTATACAAATTGATATACATTTTTTTAGAATTTTTTACACAAATTGTTATGTGGGAGTTTCCGAAAATTGGGGGTACCTTATTCTGGGGTCCTTATAATAAGGATCCTACTATTTAGGGTACTATATTAGGGTCCCCTGATGTTGGAAAGTCCCTGTTTTGGTGGTTCCTTATTGCGATTATAGCACAATGGGCTCTAAGACCTTATTCTAATTATTGAGGCCCATATAATATAGTAGCCTTATAGATCCCTGACTTATAGTAGCCTTATAGATCCCTTATAGTAGCCTTATAGATGCCTCATAGTAGCCCTTATATCGTCGTGGTCGTGGTGGTCTTTCTCACGGTTTGGGGATCCATGCTGGCATAGTCTTCAACGTCGAGGCCTAACAGAAAGTTAGGGCTAAGGGTTTAGGGTTCAGGGCTTAGGGTTTAGTGTTTAGGGTTCAGGGTGCAGGCAGCCAAGGGTTTGGGGTCTAGGTTCGGATTCGGTTTTTAGGACCCTAAGGCTCTAGATTGTAAACCCGAAACGCTGGGATCCTCGCTGAGAACCCTTAAAGACCCAGGTTTAGGCTTGCTGTTCCTTTTCGGGCTTACAGGGTTGATGGGGTTTCGTGGTTTCCAAGATCCTGGAGGCGTGGCGAACTGCCCGCTCTGTCACGCCCTCTTGCAGATCTTTGCCGGAAGGGTGCGGATCCAGGCGCCCTAATGAATTAGGATTTGGGGTTTGGGGTGTTAGCGCTTTAAGGCTTTTTGACATGTTGTTACTGTGTGAAGGATTTCATGCTGTTGCTACTACTACTACTACTGCTGCTGCTGCTGCTGCTGCTACTACTACTACTACTACCGTGCTCCTCCTCCTCCGCCTCCTCCTCCTCTGCTACTGCTACTGCTACGGCTACTGCTACTGCCGCTGCCGCTGCCGCTGCCGCTCCCACTGCCCGCTGCCCACTGCCCACTGCCACTGCCACTGCCACTGCGACTGCCACTGCCACTGCGACTGCTCCTGCTCCTGCTCCTGCTCCTGCTGCTGCTCCTGCTCCTGCTCCTGCTACTGCTACTACCACTACTACTACTACTACTACCAAAGGTTTTCCAGCTCAAAGTTCCCTTTTCTGAGGGGAGAGTGTAGCAGTACCGTTCGCCATGGCTGACTTACGCATTGCGTTCCTTCTCTGTTGCTTAGTCGGAGGCATTGGAGGCTCACGACAGCATGGCACGAAGCGATCACTTGAGCCATGCACTGACAACTTGGCTTCTATCGCCTGTTCCACCGCAATAGATGCCGAACTGCTCCGCAGGATCGTAGGCGGGAGCANCTGACAACTTGGCTTCTATCGCCTGTTCCACCGCAATAGATGCCGAACTGC
This sequence comes from Symbiodinium sp. clade A Y106, assembly GCA_003297005.1. Lineage (NCBI taxonomy): Eukaryota > Dinophyceae > Suessiales > Symbiodiniaceae > Symbiodinium > Symbiodinium sp. clade A. The sequence continues at coordinate 30,441 of BGNK01001119.1, read as the reverse complement.
TCCGCAGGATCGTAGGCGGGAGCAGCGTCTTAAGCCCGAATGCCGTGCAGCTGAAGCGTACAAGTAGCGCACTGCAGACTTCCACTGCTTCTGTACACGGTGTTGTACACGCTCATACACAGAGCATGCTGGATGCTACTGCTTGCAGGCGGCAGAAGACTAGGAAGACTATGACTAGCCTTCGCACTCTGCACACCTGTCACTCACGGTGGCCATGCACCTGGACGGCCTTGATCAAGGATGGCCCCTGGCGTATGGTAGGACCCGAAACTCTGCTCCGGTCCTGGACAAGGTGCGGCGGCTGCATACCTGTGACTGACGCAGCACCGATTCTTTCTAGCTGCAGATGCCAGACTGTTCTCGCACTCTGCTCNATGGTAGGACCCGAAACTCTGCTCCGGTCCTGGACAAGGTGCGGCGGCTGCATACCTGTGACTGACGCAGCACCGATTCTTTCTAGCTGCAGATGCCAGACTGTTCTCGCACTCTGCTCTTACTGGCCTGCCTTCACACAGGCCATGCAGGTATCGGATACGGTTCACTGGTAAATGGCTGCTCACCGCGATTGCCATAAGTTGTTGTGTGCAGGTGGTGCCCGGGCTGTGGAGGTGCGGACCTCGCCTGAGAGCACTTGCAGTCAGAGCCACAGATCACTTAGCTGGCCCAGGCTCGAAATGGCAATACGAGCGACTGCCCTCAGCGCAGCAGCATGCTTGCAATTCCGGTATTGCCAGTTGGCGGCATGCAGCTTCCTGTTATGCGCAGGTTGTGCCCGGGCTCCGGAGGTGTGGACCTCGCCTGAGTGCACTCACGCTAAGTATTTCCCACAACTCGTTGCGCCGAGGCCAGACCTGGTGCCGGTATCATGCGACCCCTGTGCGGAGGAGCCGAGCGAGATCATTAGCACGCTGCGAGCTCGCCGCGCTGTGTCATGTACAGGACGAGAGGGGGCTTCGGAGGTGTAGACCTCGCCTGACCTGTGCGCTGTACTCTGAAAACACTGTGCATGACCGAGGCCTGCGATGGTGCGGGTTTCAAGAGCCCACTGACCAGGCTGGCTTTGCAAGCACTCTGCCGTCTGTGTCTTGTGTGCCATGTCTCGTTCACAGATCTGGTGCACGTGCCGCTGCTACACAGCCTTTTCAACTCTCAGGGTCGAGCGTCGTTCGAGCTATTCTGCTGCAGTGGCTTCATTACTGCTCCAGGGTTTCGCGGTTCTTTTCCTGGTTTCGCTTCCTTCTGCTCCCCGGGGTTGCTTTCTCCTGTCCTGTCCCTTGTAATGACCCCTGTCCCCTGACGAAGTCCTTCTCCTTCTGCCTCACCAGCTATCACGCCATGGGAAAGTCTCAGGCAACCCGTAGGCGTCAGGGACAGCGCTTGGGCCGGAGAGAACGACAGGAGCAGCAAGAAGCAGAGTGGGATCATGAACAGGGGCAGCAAGGGACACACACGTGGCTAGCCGACCAGTGGGATCAGCGTGCCTGGGACGAATGGCAGTAAAACGCTCACGCCGGCAATGACTGGTCACAGGGCTCTAATGAGCGGATGCGGTCAGCAGGCCAGTGGGATCAGCATGCCAGGGATGAGCGGCACTACCACGATGGCATGAACGCTGACTGGACACACAGGGCAACTGATCATGACACCGGCGTGCACACTGCAGCGCCTTCGCAGTCGCTGTCTTCTTCCTCTGCCGGCATCCTGCCTGATACCGCCGCTCCTCGCAGCCTACTGCTGACTTCTCTGCCGCGTGATGATGAAGACTCGCCTGAGGGAGACGTGCCAGCGGCATCTGGTGGAGATGGTAGTGCATTCGGCTCTGGGAGTGCTGGTAGTGCGAGTGAAGCTTCGCTACATGCCACGACTTCAAATCCTCCCGCTGACAGCGGTGCAGGTGCTGTCAGTGTCAATGCAGAGTGTGCACCCTCCTCCGAGTCTTCGAGCTCGGAGCTGCGCTTGGGTCGTGCTCGGAGACCACCAACGCCGCCTTTGCCCAACCACCGTACCAGACGGCGCAAGGCGGCTAGTGCCTCAAGCACGTCCTCCGAGCTGGTGCCAGATCTACAGCCTCTGCCAGCTGACCAGGACCCCTGTGAGAGCCGGCTCGATTACCTCAATCGCTGCCTTCGGCAGGCGCTCATAGCGTCGACGCATGCGTGAGACGTGGGGTAGCCAGACCCAAAAGAAGGTTGGACCGCAGCGTTCCTTTGCCCCGTACCCTCAGCGTAGTGCTGTTGAGCGTGCCGGCGCGCTATACTTCGCTTCCTGCAGTCAGCCTAGACATGTTCTCCTGGCAGGCAGCGTCGACGAAGGCCGGATCCCTACTGACATCAGCCTTGCTAGCCACGAAACTCCGCTAGGTACAGACCCCGGTTTTGGGGTCGAAAAGGGGGTCTGTCAGGGCCGAGTTTTCGACAGGGCAGGACTACGCGCGTCGCTCCACTTGACAGTGCTTTTTATAGACTGCATAGCCGAGCTGACCGCTATAGACGCATAGATTCCTCTGCCTGCCTTGCTGTATGCTGTGTCGGTATCGTTGTCTTTTTGCAGCGATGGTGGCTTTGGGTACGCAAACAGGTCATCAGGT